>JANHQD010001934.1:0-33547 GCA_024721195.1 Marasmius sp. AFHP31
CTCTCCACTTGGCTCCGCCCGCAGTAAGCTCACGAGCGGTGACGAGAATTACAAGCTGATTACAAGTCGATTTAGGCCATTTCTGGTCCCACGGGGCTTCAAGGTTACCTGACAGATCTGAAGCTGGCCTCATGTTATCAGAATAAAGATGGAAAGGTCGGGATCAAGCTTCAAACCCGGCTGTAGGGTGCATAAGATTATCGGTGATAGGCGCGGTGTGCTTTGAGAAACATTAGAGATTCATGAGAATCGATTAGGTGCGCAGTCTCGAAAAGTCTATGTGCTATTATCATTGATGAAAGGGGGCTACTCTCCGTGTATCCAGGTTTCAACGGGTGTCGCAGAGTATATATCACGCTACGTGTTATTCGGTATCAGCTAGAACTTCGCAAACAAATGGCAGCAATCCTAATCTGTACGCATTTCTGATTGCGAGTGTGGGAGGGCTTGCAGGGACTCGTGAGAGGTTTAGAGCTTCGAAATATATGGAATGGCCGTTGACCCCACATTAGCTTTGCCCGTCATGCCGAACGACGAGAATCCCGACTTGCACGGTTCATATGCTTGGAGCAATGCTCTCAGAGGACTTTATTATGGTCCTGGGTGTATGGAAAGCGCTTTACCGAAGGTCATCAAGGACACAGGAGCATCGAGGGCCTTGATTGTCACAGGGAAAAGTTTGAAGGACAAGGTGCGCTAACAGTTACTTTCCGTCTATTCATCCCTCATCCATCAAACAGACAGACGTGGTCGGGAGGGTCGAAGCCGTCTTGAGGTCATTGGATGCCTTTGGTGGAATTTTTCATGAAATTGAGCAACATTCACCCATTGCCGGAATCCAGAGGGGGCTGCAACGTTTTAGGGAGAATGGTTGCGATCTGATCGTGGCTGTCGGCGGAGGCTCACATATCGATGCGTCTAAGGCCATCTTGTATTTCAACCACAAGGAGCATGGGGTTGCGATACTGCCACAAATCGCGATACCCACGACTCTGAGCGCTGCTGAGTATACAGTATGGTCTTCGGTTTTTCACGTTCGGTCTCGTCTTACACGTGATCTTCGACCAGTACGTTGCAGGATATACCAATGCCGAAGGGCAAAAAGTCTCTGCGATAGACCCTGGCCTGGTCCCAGCAGGGATTATCTTGGATGCCGAATTGACCCTCCCAACACCCGAGAGACTTTGGTGAGCGTTCGCATTTTCTGAGACTCAATCCCATGCTGAGATAGTACGTACACACGAAGGTTATCCACAGGAATCCGTGCCCTCGACCACGCCGTCGAATCGTTATACCGGTCTTTCATACCTCCACCAGTGAAATACATATGTCAAGCTGCAATCGCTGATCTGTTCAGATATCTACCGCAGTCGAAAGCCAACCCCCGTGCGATCGACGTACGGCAGAAGCTACAACTTGCTTCATGGATGAGTATATGGCCAATTCAGTCTGAGAAAATAGGGTATATCGGGACCCCTCTTTCTTGCTTTGACACGGACTGAACAAGGCCGATCTCTGACCTCCAGAATGAGTGCCTTCGGCCTCTCCCATGCACTTGGTAACAAACTAGGCGCGACGTATGGTATCCCTCATGGAATGACTTCGGTGGGGAACTTCAAACGTCTGTTCCGCTTCCCTACCTGACGGCGGACATAGTGTTTGACGCTCGCATCTGTCGTGAGACTGCAGGCCAGAATTGCGTCCCAGGAAGACAAGGAATGGCTCGCTAACACTCTTATCCGTCTTCAAAAACCCCCGACCGGCTCGCTTGAGGGAGATGTTTCACTGCTTGGTGATTTGATTGAGGAGTGGGTCCTGTCTCGTTCAAGTTACATCTGCGCTGGACCTGACTGACGGAACACTTAGATTGGTGGAGAACCTCGGGCTCAAGGCATCACTCCTGGAATTCAGTGTCCCGAGAGAAGGTCTCTCCGAAATTGCTTCAAAGGCAGTGGAGCCCGACGACTCGAGGATGCGAGAGAGCGTCTTGGAGCTTCTTGCAGCTTTATACTGATTTTGGGATCTGTTCGCAGTGTTCAGTAAGATGACGATGCAAAAAGGGGCCGAACAGAAACGCTGGCTCTGCGGTGTGTTGAATATCAATGCAATGGAGTTATGGGTCGTGGTGGATTCAGACGTTGGCGGTCGGGATAAGCAAGTACTGCCTCCTAGGTCACGACATCCCTTTGATGTATGCTAGTATTAGAAACGCCAGTCCGCTTGACTCCGCCTGCGGCCTTGAATCAAACAGGTACATGATGAGCATTTCTACCTATTTTTGGTTGGTTCTCATACTGAAAGGGTTTTTGAGTGGCCACATCGAGGCCACGGCTCTTGAGGATCTCAGTGGAGACCTAAATTTTGACGATGCGTGGCGGCCCGTGAGACGGACGAGTAGTCCGATACATCCAATTCGGGCCGGCTTGGGCCGGCTGATCCGGGTCAGCAAGTCTTTTGTAGCCTCTTTCTTTTCGACGGCTATGTCGCTAAACCTCCAATTCGCTGTGTTCGACCCCCATCAATCCCTCAACACCCCGACGTCTCATACCGGGCGAATCGACAAAAATCAAATCGATGATGGTTGATTTGCTTCGTGATGTTAGCAGCGCTGGTTTTGTTGGATGTCCAATACAGTCAAAATAATGCGGACGCGCTGAATCCTAAGGTTTTCCTGACTACTTTCGCGATTTTTGATGACTCGTATCTATAGTTTGATACGGGAGTCTGTGAGTCTTACAACCGAGGATACCTCATCTAGCTCGATCTGGAAAACATTGACAAGGCCTCCCATTGAGGCGAGTGAGTCGAAGTGGTGTCAGTTGTTTCAACTGCAGCCCTCAGAGGATCAACTTTTACACATTAGCCCCGAGTATAGTCAAGTCAGGAAGAGAGAAGGTGACTGGGAAAGGTGAGTTCGAGCCCTTCGTTCGAGCATGCGACATATCAATGATTCTTTTCTCGTCAACTTCTTTCGATGGTTTGCTAGGTTCAAGGTTTTCATAGAGGGTAGACGATAGCGTTCAATTGTAATGCCTATCGGTCAGCATGAATCCCGAGCCCTACGTGGTACGATTGGCTCTGAGAACAGGTCACGCCAAGAATCACGCTCTGCCAAACATGTTCTACGCGATTGACCCGAATACACGTATCATGGCATTGACGTTGGTTTGCCTATCTGCGCCGCGCAGGAGATTGGGTCTCAGGAGACACACGGGACCAATGATGCTGTGATCAATCCTCTGATGGTATGCCTGCGACAGCCTCATGGGGGATATGGAGGGGTTTGTGTGGGACATGAGCCAGCCGCGAGGCTTCACTAAAGCTGAACGTGTCTGACTTCCTCCGCCGTCCCCTCCAGCACCTCGTGTCTTCTCCCATACCATCTCTCTGTGTCTTGAAGAAATGACCACTTACTTTGCCGATGCTCAGCGCACGACGATAGGAGCTAATGCCAACTTCCAGACCGTGGCGGGAAATGCTACGATCACAAACCATTACCACAAATCGGAGAGAGGAGATCTGATTACTGTGGTGGGTGCCAGTTCGTGTCGTTATCGGTCGCAATCCTTGAAAGTTGACGTCGCCTCCAGCACGGAAGGACCATTAGAAGAGTAATCGACGGCGATATTATCTTTCGACGCCATGTGTCGCACAAGGTTTTATGTATAAATATCAGACCGAAGGGGGCATCGACATCAAGGAAGTCACAGACAGTCAAAGTCAAGAGAACCTCACACATAGCCGAGATATTTGGATATTCGGGAAATTTCACGACCACCACTTATGAGCCAGTCGATGAGAATGATCGAGACAACTTCGAGAAGGTGAGTATCCATATCCGAACAGGTCAGAATTTTCTGATGGCTGGCTTTTTAGATAATGAAGAAAATCCTCGAGACAACAATGCGCCAGCGGTGAGCTTGAGTTGGCGCACCCATTCATTCCTCGGTCGTTATAATGGGATGTTGCAGGTCGGTGCTGCTTGACCAGATATTTGCGGTGGCGAAGTCGAGTGCGTTGACCTTGATAGCTCACGACGGTAGGTTCTTCGTTGGGAATTGCCATTCCAGTTACTAAAAGACCGTAGAACTGATGGACGGATACGAATTTATCGGTCGATATCGTCGAGATAATAACTGGATTGTATTTGCCTTCCTTCAATATACACAGGTACGTTTAACCTTTGAGCATTCTGCAGCAACTCACGAGCGTCTTCAGAATGTTGCGGCCCAATCTTTGCGCGCCAACGAGGGTATTGCATGTTCTGTGAGCGACTGATTGTAGTACCCGCCGGCTACTAATAATGGGAAGCAGGTTACGCATCGTTTGAGCAATTGGTCTTACAATATCAAAAATCTGTCCTGGCAGTATGACCCGACTTTAATCTCCCTCTCATCACCGAGCACAAAGAGCCTTGAGGGCTTGAGCTCTAATCAATTAGCTCCAGTCTGCCAAGACACCCTACGGCAACTCGACGCCCACGAAATCATCGCTTGCGTCAAGGAAAACTTTGATGACTTCCTGCATCTGACTCTGCCCTTTGAATACGAGTGGCGCGGCTTAGTACACTTTGTCCGATACGGCCTTCTGACATATGGAGCCGTCGTCGACTTCAACGAACCTGACATTATCGCTCATTTTCCTGCCACTCCTACTCCCGAGTGGTACTGCAAAAGCATTAGCACCAAGGTCAAAGCCAGTTATTCCAGCCCGTGTATGCCCCCCAAATGACCCCACCCTTGTGAAACTGATTGCTTTGATCTCAGGGCGAGTTGACATTGCCTTTCCGGCCAAACCTGGCGGTGTCCAAGTGAAACTCAAATTTTGTTTGCGACTCCGAGAGGAGGACCGAAACCGACTTCGTTGTGCTTACCTCTACCAGTCCCTCTACTGCTACAAATACTCTGAAGCTGAAGATGTAAGAGAAGTTGGTAAGTGCTCCTCTGCATATTCCTGCTTTCCCTGTCTGATGTACTTTTCCCCACAGCTTGTATTGATAGTGTTGGGTTCTCCCTCGAAGGTAACTTTGACCAGGTCCCCTCGAACTTCTCGACACCAGCCTACCTCTTTGTCCCGCCTTTGCGGGCTGAACTCATCAACGGCATGCATTGTGTCAATTATCCCCTCCCTCAAAGCTTATTCTACTGGTCCCATGACCCGCAGGGGAGACAAGCCATTGCTGAGGAGGATCGGGAGAAATTCAAGATCCCCAGGCTGAGTGTGGAGGAGTATGTTGGCTCATTGTGGAGTGAACCAGATTATGGAACCACACAGCAATATCTTTGCTTAAGGAACTACGACCCAGATGGCAGACAATACGCTCTTGATCATGGGTATCCGGAGTTGATGAAATGTGAGTGGTCCCCTCCCTGCAACACTGCACTGACCCGTTTGCTCTTAGGGGATCCCCACGTTGTCATGATGGCCAAGGGAGTCTACCCGAATGCGTTGCAGAACGAATGGATGCAGGAAGCTCTCAACAAGCTTCTTGCATCGATTGTGCCTTTTTTTTCAGCGGAGGAATCTTCAGCCATATCTCACCAACTCACGTCAGATACAAGCCCCGATACATCCCACATCGAGCAAGTTGATTACTCAGACTCAGACTCGGAGCCCGAAATTCTTTCCTCACCTGGACGGCGACTCGCAGTCCCTCCAACCTCTTCACTCGCGGAGGTACCTGCACCTGCGAAATGTGATACGGAAGACATGGTACCGACTCTACCCAAGGAAGACTCAGGTACAGTTTGGACTCATTGGGCCGAACCTGGCTTCCTGAAAAAATTCTGTATGTGTATCTTCATGTCCGCATCTATCAAGTCCGGATTCTAATTTAAGATATTCTCAGATAACTTGATGGCACAAGTGGACGCCTTGGATTATTCCGTAGTTGCATGCTAGTATGAAAATTGAGTTTATACTTTCGGTCGTTTAGGCTGCTCCGAGATACGTGTATATCTATTCATTGAACGGCTCGGGTGAACGGTTCTTTGGAGACGCGTGATGAAGACATACTTTCGTAGAAGTAAACGAGGCCATTCGAGCCCAAGCCAGTTACCTCGAACGACTCAGATAGTTAGACACATCAGGATCCACACGTACCGGACGATGGTTCGGCCTACACATCGTGCATATTCCTTGCACTGTACGGAGGGCAAATGGTTCGGACGAGAAATTCGTGCGGGAGGCGCTGGCCAAGGTTTTTGAAGCTGTCGGGTGAAATCAGAGCGGCGAGAAAGACGATGGTTTCTTGATGGACAGAATCGAAGAACCCGAGATTCAAGAGGCGAATCGAGGGACAAAGGAGGGCACGAGATAAGATAGTGGAGGGGCAGGAGTTTCAGAAGAAACTTGTCAGCCTGTCGCGCACGGAATACTTAGTAGACGTAGGGATAGTCGATGGTGAGCACTGAGGACGGAGGAAGATAATTCGTCGATTCGGGTTTGTACACACTCCATAAATGCGATGGCACAGCCTGATATGTTGCTAAGTAGCGGTAGCCTTGAGGAACACTTTGTCGAGAGAAGTTGAAGTCCAGAGCCCATGGTCTGAAGAGCTTTGTGTGGGTACTGGGCGTTTCGATGAGCCAGCAGCGTCCAATGCTCTATATTCCGCGGGGTGTCCGTTGAGGTCCAATGTTGAATGATCCCGCCTATACTGCGATAGCTTTTCCGAGGCCGCTTTCGAATTCAAAGAAATTGCCAGTGGTACGGAGAGCGCAAGTAGCTGAGAGCTCAGTCGCGTCTAGAACCGATAAACATCGAATGAACGGCCTTCAAGAGTACTCAAAGAGTAAGGAATTACAGAGTACTCCGAGCTTAGCAGAGCTTTGGTTATACTTCCCGTTCAGCAGGACAGTCGGAACTGACTGTCCAGACTCCGCAAGGGGACCTTGGCGCGATGGATATCAGAAGATCGCAGAGTCTGAGGTGCAAAAACGAATAAGCACTCACAGAGAATGCTTGCGACTCCTCGTGGTCATGGGCAACCTCAATTCACGCGTCGCCGTCGCGCGCGGCGTTGAGAAACTCAGGAGTTGTGGCTGTGTCACCGACATTTTCGCTTGACCGCCACCGTGACCATTGCCCTCCTTCGCCTCCCTCGCCGAGAAGGCACGTCGGAAGGGTTTGATATCCAACCCGAGTGCTACAAAAGGTGGGTCACGTACTCTATCAAGCATGAACTTGGCTAACGAGTACGCCTTGCATGGCTTTTTCTTTCATCCGCTAAGGACAGATGACCTTGACGAGCGGCGCAAAGTTACAGTACTTACCCTCCAATAGGGTTTCGTGTTCGGATCGAGAAGACATCCGTTTGGTCTCCGTATTGAGCAACGCACTAGCCAATTGAAGTGAAAGCAGCGTAGCGATGACCCGCAAGACGTCAAAATATTCAATAGGCCACTCCTAATCTCAAGCCCAGAGTCAAGAGTTCAGAGACCCCGCGGCCGCAGTGGAGAACGTGCAGATACTCACGGATCCATCGACTCCGAGAGCAACGAACGAATGGAGAGGGTCTGCCGTTTCTCGGTAGCATGTCATATTGACAGTGATCCCGAGACCTCGTCCTGTGACTTGCAAGTCTTGCCTATATATACTTTAGAGATTCTGGGGTAAGAAGAGCGAATCCCTATCATTACCACATCCCATTCATCATCATGCCAGTGCCCACACTACCACCATTCCCTGAAGACGTTCCTACCCATGCTCTTTTGATCATCGACTATGAACAACTCAAGGCTGGAAACCAAGACGAGATTGACCGTCTCTGGGGTGCTGCAACTGGCCTTGGGTTCTGGTAGTAAGTTCGAGTCTCGTACTAGTCGTGTTCACACCGGATGCTGATATGTTGCTCTCCAAGCTTGAAGAATCACGGTGTGCAAGGAGAAGTCGACAGGATGTTCGACATGGGAGAGGCGACCATGAAACTCCCATACGAAGAGAAGATGAAATTCGAACAAGGTGACGAAGGAAGATCCTTCGGGTAAGCACATTCCCCTTCACGCACAACAGCCATACTAATCTAGCCTTTGGGGACACACAGATACAAAGCAGCCGGTGCCAACGCCGTCGATGCTGCCGGAAACCTCGACACCGTCGAGTTCATCAACATTGCCAAAGACGATGCTTACGCCTGGCCCAAGGTCGCACACCGCACTTACCCATCCACCGTCAGTGAAAGAATGGATGAGACCGTCGTCCCGTTCATAAAGAAGTCGACGGACATCAACACCACCCTCCTCAACATCTTTAACACCAAGCTCGGCCTCCCCGAGGGCGAGTTGGCCAAGAGGCACCAGGATTTGGAGTACAGCGGAAGCGAAGCGCGAACAATCAAGAACCCAGCGAAGATGTCCAAGGAGCGAACGGCAATTGGAGCTCACACCGATTTCGGTAGTTTGAGTTTCTTGCACAACAGGCTCGGCGGCCTTCAAGTTCTGCCTCCCGGAGTGGACGAATGGCAATACGTCAGGGTGCGTACTAAGTATAGTTCACTACACGAATTAGGGAGCACAGAACTCATGAAGTATTCTCCTGACAGCCTATTCCCGGACACGCCATCTGCAATGTAGGAGATGCCTTGGCGGTACTCAGCGGTGGTGTCTTGCATTCCAACATCCATCGTGTCGTGTGCGTATGGTATCTCTTATCGTTTCTGTATATTGAACTATTTCCCCTCCGGCTTAGCCCTCCTCCAGGCGCCCAAGCAGGGCAGGAGCGGTGGTCCCAGGTGTTCTTCACTCGACCCGGGGATTCGACCATCTTGGAGCCCCTCGCGGCCTTAAGCCCTTCAATTGCGGAAGCCGTCAAGAAGAACACGGACAAGAAGTTGGATACCGGTGGCGTTACCGCTAGCGAGTGGTTCGCGAGGCGTATCAAGAACCAGAGGATTAAGAACAGGACGGTGAGCGGCTCCATGACCTAACCGGCGATATTCAGCATGTACTGACTGTATGCGCTATTCTGTAGGGACCGGAGACCTGGGAAGCCAGTCGTGGTACCGAGCAAGGCAGGGCTTAGACCTTACTACCTCTTGTATCCACACATGTCATATCATTGAGGGTCTACGACGACGGAGAATCAAGGGAATGCAGGGTTGTTCATTTTGTTTTCGTTAATTTGTAGAAATAACTGTAACTGTAATCTCTGTAAGATCGTTGCTTATTTGACGCACTACAGGTTGCTGTTCCGTTCCAGCTCGGCAAAGAGAAAGGTACATATCGTAGAGTGCCTGTTGGCCAAAACTGTACGGACAGGCGAGTTGGTATAGACATCAAGAATCATTAAAACACAGCGTATGTGAAGTCTATCTTGGGTCCTTTTCTGATTTATACCGCAATGAAAGCTTGAGGTACGGTGTAACATCAGGTAGATCCTTGATCTTCTCCCCCAATTTTCTTGCAAAAAAAAATCGCGCATAGTCCGATACGAGAGTCTGTAGGAGCTGTAACCAGACTCCCAGTCATCCTTTCCTTCTTGAGATTCCAAGGACTCGTCCGCCCACTCGTCCGCATGTAACCCGTGAAATTGATAGTCCAGCGCGCCTGCCATATTCACGATATCCTGTCCGCAACGCCCAAACAAGTCAGTCATGAGGACCACGATGGTGTGCTTTCCATCCATTATAGCATCCTAGTCGTACGGAGAAAGAAGATATTGGAACAACAGAATGCGGGGTTGAGAGGAAGAGGGGACTTACCAGGATGTTATCGAACGTCTCCACTACAACCGTAGCCCCCAACTCCTCCCATCTCTGGCCAATAGATTCTAAAAACCGGTACTTATCCACGAACCTCTTGAGTCCTTGAGTTCCGTCGTTCATATCAAAGTTTTCCACCTCCATGTCAAGACCACTAAAGGCCAGCTCGAGCACCCAGCACGTATTCAGTCGGTACTCGCCATTGATAGCTTCTTTATACCGGAAATCGTCTTCAAATTCATCTCTATGAAGAATGTCGAAATGGTATTTGAACATGGAGATCAGAGAGAACGGGGCGTAAAGATGAAGATGGCAGTGGTGGAGGTGATGGAGTATATTCGACGGTTTTTGGGATATCCTCGGACTCGGTGTCATGATCAGTCGTATGATTCATATACTCGCTTTCACAGAGTATCAGTTCTGCTGCGCTAGGGAAGGATGAGACGCGAGAGTGCGAAGAAGTAGGAGAATTTTGTTGGATCGGGACATGATGGTGGTACAGTGTCAAGAGACTGTTGCGCCCGGCACGGTCTCTTGTTGAAATTTCGAGAACGCGCACGCGATTAATAGGCGCCCAACTACACCAACGTCTCCAATCTCATTCCAATGTTGCTCATACAACTCGTTTAACATCCGCCAATACGGTAACCACCATCCCATCTTCGTCTAGCATCTTCAATGGCTCGTAGATCGACTCCTCCATCCCGTCCAAGATGTTCAGGACGGCCATCCGCAACCTCTCCGTGCTACACGAAAATAAATCGCCGTTAGGTCTATTCCACCTAGACTTGACCGCGTCAACAAGGGCTCGGTGCACATCAAAATGGAATTGTACACCAATCCTGAGATATGTGAGTCTGGGAAGGGGAGGAGATTGCGTAGAAAACTTATCCGCTCCGAACATGGGAGCTTGGAGACGTCGGAGGAAGGATGATTCGGCGACCGTTTTTCGGAGTGCCTTTGGCCGAGTCAGCTGTGTCCGACGTCGCTTCGAGACTTAATTATGTTCATGGCTGCGAACAACTCGCAAATAATGAATGACCGAAGGAAGGGAGTGTTTCTGACTACCAAAACGACTTCTCTAATAGTTTTTCACGAGTAGAATGCACGCCTCATCATAGTATTTTCCCTACGCCGACTAGAGCTTCGAATACCGAGCCCAATGGTTCTGGAACAGTGGCGTGGCCGGAGGGCAGTGAAGACGTCAAGGGGTCGGCTTTGGATGTTCGTAGTTAGGATGCTAGTGAGGAGGGAAGTTTTTGGGTGAGCGCCAGTCATTCCTACCGTTTCATTTTCACCGGTCTTCCTGTGTCTTTATTATCGCGTGCCAACTATCATCTCCATCGTCGTACCCTGGTAGAACCACAACCAGTACCGTGGCCTGTCTTTCACCCTCGATTGAGCCCACTAGATCCTGGGGCCTGAGCTGACTTTATTCTGATTCCAGGGTCCGGTGACACCATGTTTGTCAGGCGAACAATGTCCCTCATCCGGAAAGGTCGACCAAGATCTTTTCCACGCCGGAACCTGTCGATCCGCGGATATTGAGCCAACAGGCGACCAGTTTCAACCCTGTACCCATCATCCGAAGTCGTTCGGTCTCCTCACGTTCGTTGCTGGACGATGGTATTGTTCTCCTGCATGCACAACACTCGACACGTCCTGTCCATCACAACCAATCAGGTTGATGACAAGGCTGGTAAACCGACATCGAAGTAAACTTAACCGAGACGCGTCGGCCGCAATCCCTGTTCTCGAGCAAAATACATTTGCTGCATATTCCAAGGGTGCATTCCGCCTGTCCCTCATCGTTTTTCCTTTCCTATGTGCTCATATCTTACCTCTCAGGAATCACTCGCGGTTGGCCCGAACCACCAGCATTCTACCCCCACGATTCCCGGATTCTCACAACACAGCCGGGGGGGAGCTCCAGAACGGTATGATTGAGGAGGAGAGGCTGGGGGCGGTTTGAGAGTGGGGGCGATGTATGAAGGATGGTGAAGATGACGACGAAAGGAGGCTACCTCGATGTCAGCAGTGAAGCCGTTGAGGTGAGTGCACCCCTTCGTACCTTTCGCCTGGCTTGGTCCCTCGAGGCTTGCAGCACCTCATCCCTCGCGTCCTGTCAATCACCTCTGGCTGGACGTTATTCTTACTCAAGTCTGGCATTGCCGTTCTATATGTGTGGCCGTCCTCTTGGCTTTCTTTTTGACTCGAATCAAACCCACGAGACTCCCTCCTTTCGTTCATCCTCTCCGTTCTCCAGCGCCTGAACCATAGATAACTTCATGATCTTGTAGTGTCTTCTATCCACTCCATCGGCCCGATTCAGTTTCGAGACCTCTCACCAGCACTTGCCATCGAGAAATATACGTTCCGAGTCAGTTTGTTCGAGACAGAAACCGTCGACTACGCCATCGCCGTCGGTACGAGGCGGTTTTTGTCACTTGAGGGTTTGGAATCGAGGATCACACCCGGCCTTTGGTCACTGATGATTCGGTGGTAGACTTCACGTATCTTGCCGTCAATTACCGCTGATACTCGTTGATCTGGAGACAGTAGGAACCGGGATTGTGTTGCACTTGATGAGGTCGATCCTGGGCACGGGCTGTCAGTGGATCAGCACCTTCAGTGGATGCTCTTGAAGGAGGCTGTGGCGAACGATCGTTGGGTCTGGGGCATAGTATTTGCCCTGTAATTTTGGGCTTCGGCATGAGTTTTGTGTATCCAATTCAGACGCCATTCTATCTCTCTGTCTCCTCTGGTCCCACGTTTTGTTGATCTTCCATTCCGACGTCTGAACCTCACATACTACATCACCTCACCCCCCCTTTTTGGATTTGCTGAGGTCTGGTCTGAACGGGTACGCCAGTCATAATGCACTTGTAGGGTACAGCGCACAACATGTAAGCTAGAAGGTTCATAAGACCACTCAAAGTCAATCAATCAAAATGTAGCACGTATACATACGCACCGTCTAGTTAGAGTCAGCTAACAAGCCTCTCATAACGACCATCCCTTTCCGGCTCTCCGAGTGCAAAGGCTCCTCTTTGGGAGAAAGTGCGAGGTTTCACTTTCGGCGGGCGTCGTGAAACTGTTGATACTATGATAGTCGGAGTGATGAATTTGGAACCCAAGTACTTCAGAAGCATGGCGCTACTAACTCAGTCTGGCGTTGAGCACGAGCTTGTGTCCGAGAGTAAATTGACAGAGTAGTGTGAATGAAAATAGTGGCAATTTGACATGATCCTGGTCACGGTCGTCAAGTCGAACATCCACAATGGGCGCTTGTCGGCCCGGCCTTCTGTCTTTCCTCTACCACAACAACGCCCACAACCAAACGTACTCAACAACGAAGACAAGCTCTTAATGATCTAACACGATAGTATAAAGGCAGGGGGATGTTGTCATCCTCAAACGGTGAGTATCGACTTCTATCTCCTCGAATATCTGACTCTCACCTAACTTTGTCAGGGAAGAATGACCAGGTTATAACGGATCATGGATGCATTCAACAACGATGCTGGGCCTCAAGACATCGACAATCTCCACTGGATAGGCACTTCGCCGTCGTGGGTACATCACCTGCTTCCAGCTGCCGGAATCCGTCAATCATCATGATGTCTGCCGCCATCTTTGGCTGAGCAACATCAGGTTTTGAACAGCACAGTCCTCACCGGCTTTCCATCACTGCCTCCGACTCGCAACCTCGAAAAGCTCATTGGTTCTTCTGCCCCGTGGATTCGTCGTTCTTCATGCTTTTCTAGCTGAGTCGCCAACAGTCACAGGATCAACCGTCTCGAAAGTATATCGTTCTCTCGTGCCTACGACAGCTCGGCGAGCACGATGTCCACCCAGGAGATTGGTCCTGGTTGGGTCCCGCAGTACAATCACAGCGCAGCAGTACAGAACCTTAATCATGGCCGAGACCAGAACATCAACCATCGCGGTTACCAGAACATCACGAGCGGGGGTCAGGTTGGCCAGGTGGTTGGAGAAATGAACTACGCAGGTCGAGATATCACAAACCATTACCACTCGACAATTCCCAATCGTGAGTCACTTGTTGCCTCTTTTGACATTCACCAACTATGTCGACACAGCGTCTGCATATGAACGGTTGGTGAACATTACCGCTGGCGTTGGCGCATCTCACAAAGCCGAGCAGCAGTTCGACCGAGGCTGTTGTCTTCCGGGAACACGTGTAGCAGCTCTCAAAGCGATTCACGATTGGAGGTCGAGCAAACAGCAGGAACATCCCATCTGTTGGCTTTCAGGCGCTGCCGGTGTCGGAAAATCTGCGATCGCCATGACCGTTTCCCGGGAATGCGAGACCGAGGGTGTTCTGGCCTCCTCATTCTTTTTCTTTCGGTCTGACCCCAATCGTAATAAACCCGCCCCACTTATACCTACCATTGCACACGATCTTACCTACACAACGTCACTCATGCGAAGTCGTATCGAACAGAGTATCTCGGAGGATCCAAGGATTTTGGAAGCCACACTGGAAGATCAATTTCGTGAGTTGATCTTCAAACCCGCCCTGTCGTGGGGTAGGCAACGATCCCGATGGGGTTTCTTCACCGATCTTCCAGGCTCCCCAGTTGTTTCCAACATCGTCATCATCGACGGGCTGGATGAGTGTGGCAATGAAGAGGCCCAATTACGGATTCTCTCCATCATCCAATCTGCTTACCAACAAGCACCAGACTTTCCCTTGCGATTTTTAATCTGCAGTCGCCCGGAATCTTGGATCCAGGAAGCCTTCGCAGATGAACCTCTCTTTCGACTTTCGAGAACAGTCGTTTTGGACGATTCGCTGGAGGCCCGCGAGGACATTCGGCGCTATTTCGTCCATCACTTTGGAGGAATTGCTGCCAGTCGGAAATATCGCCAAGTCCGATTCCCAAATCCCTGGCCTTCGAAGGAAGACCTCGAAACATTGGTTGAACGCAGCTGTGGCCAATTTGTATATGCATTGACCGTTATCAAGTTCATCCGGCTTGCGTCCAACCACCCTATAACACAGCTTCGTATCATCCTCGACATTGCCCTAGTTCATCAGTCCCAGACATCTCCGTATCCCGAGCTCGATGCACTTTACGACCTCATACTCAGTGGCAACCCAGACCGCGAGGAACTTCTCCCCATCCTTGCAGCTATCCTTGTACTTCCAGACGATGCAAAATCTCCAGCATGCATCGAAATGTTGTTCGAACTGCCTGTGGGACAAGTGACTTTGACATTGCGGGCGATGCACTCGATACTAAACGTTGGGGGCTGGGAGAACGACATCAAGCTATACCACACCTCGTTTCGAGATTATCTGGCTGAGCAGACGAGGTCACGTCATTTCCATATCAACATACCCACCTGGACGAATGACATTGCGCGACGTTGGCTTCAGCACCTCACGACCAGTAAAATATGGACTTTCAGGTATGATGTCACTTGTCCTTGCCACGAGTCGTAAAACTTTTCTTACATGCATGAGTAGCTTCGACCAACTCCATGGCCAAGAAACCAAACGCTTCTTCACAGAATGGTTCTGGTTCTGCATCGACTCAATTGCCAAGCCCTCTCGGGAATTACTGGAAGATTTGTGGAATGTTGATCTTGCCTTCCCGTATCTTGTGGGCGAAGCCTCTTGGCAAGACCTGTTTGCCGACCCACTAGTGTTCTGGGCGAAAAAGTATGTAAGTCTAACAATCATTATCTACCGTGCACGAATATGTCTTTACGAGCCCCTTTGCTAGCGTGATCAGGGGATCAGTGGGAATGAGGAGGAACTTGGTCTAATGAACCGTCTTATGCACAAATTCCGACATCTTCCTCGGTGTTTTCATCTCGAATGGCCTCCCGGCGTGTATTTATCAGAGGAAACTGTGTGTTGGGTCATTGCGCATACCATAGGCCTTAGGTCTATCACTAGCCTTGGTATCACGGAACCCAGCGCCAGCCAATGGCCGCGCCTTACAGAATGTGATTGTGATCTCTCCAGAGACAATGGGTTGGGCGATACGTGGCATCGAGCATACCGGGAAGCTTGTATGCAGGTATTCAAGTTCTTGGTGTCCCATTTTGAGAGGCTTGCTCGCAGTGTGGAGGTCAATACCACCGCGTTAAGGGTGGCTTTTCTTGACTTGA
The DNA here is from genome assembly GCA_024721195.1 of Marasmius sp. AFHP31. Lineage (NCBI taxonomy): Eukaryota > Fungi > Basidiomycota > Agaricomycetes > Agaricales > Marasmiaceae > Marasmius > Marasmius sp. AFHP31. Next base: position 15,848 of record JANHQD010001934.1, read on the forward strand.
CAAATTCGCGGTTCTTGCGACATTGTTGTCTCGATACAGAGCCAGTTTTGCTCTGCCGGACCTTTCTTGAACTCGCGACAGAGTGTTCGGCTCTAAAACTCGGGCCTTCACAAGAAGCGAGAGTATGCAAGAATCTACTTGCATGGGTCGAGGTGAGCTTTGTAGTTCTGGTTCAACTCCTTACTTTTCCTTCTATTGCTCAGATGATAACGATTCTCCTTAATAGACATTACCGGACACACTCGCAGAAGAAATGAAGGCACAAGTCCTTGCCTTGCCATGGGCACAGTGGACGCAAGCGTACATCAACGGATGGCAGCAGGTTACGAATCTTTAGTCCTCTCGAAGATGGAAGCATAAAGCATAGCCTATAGGAAGGTTTTTAAACTGCTGCGGTGGGCCTTCTGTTCTCATCGTTCACAACATTCACAACACATCTCGGGTTCCAAAGGTAAATCTATCAACATCTGCGGCGCATGAGTAAGCCGACTCTAACCGATGTTCACCACAGTGATCTACGTCGAGCGACAGCCCACCGTTTCGCTCTGCTCTTCCTGTCTCTCGAGTATCCGTCGTCAACCACGGCATCCGATTAGTTGGGCTATTGCATCTCTTATATATTTCAGCGATACTCTTCTCATAGACTTATACAGTGAGTTTCTGAACACCACCAAATCATTGCAGCCACCTAAGGAAGTCCTTTCAATTGAACAGGGAACTAACTCACACTTTTTGGAATGGCAATCGGTGCACTTTCCTGTCGCAATTGGCTTTGTCGGTGGCGTACAACACTACCACTCTACACCCTCGCGGCGGCCTATGCACAACTGTTCGGGAGCAATTCCATTCGTGTTTGTACTCATCTTCGAGTCGACATGAATGTCGGTGTGTATTCCAGGTGTGGGCTGTTTCGCTGCAAATGGAATGAGTCGGACAGCAGAGATGCATAGGGTCTTACTCCCGCTTTGATCTTCGTGTGCGCGGCAGACGGCGAAACGGCACTTTCCTGACAGAGATATAACTCTTGAAGCTTGAAGAGCGGTCCCGGAACGAGGCCTCGGAGCAGCTTTAGCTTGCAGTGCAGAGTCCAGCCTACGGCCCTCAGAGGAGGGGTAGGCTCGAAGATAGAAGCGGAAGTTCGAGGATGGGTTCTAGGTGTACACTCGTTAAGCAATGAAAAGATGCATCTTCCTGCTGGTTTCCCCTTGACTTATCCCCTCGCCTCAGGCCAAAGCCTGTTAGCACGTATCGATCAATTTATTAATAACTTTGCGGCTTTTCCTTATCGTCCCTTTGCCCCTTGAAGATTGGGTTCCGCCAATTCTCGCTTCTTTGTCTGAGGGTAGCGTACCGGACATTGCCATAGAGGGCACTGGGGGCTGATTGGAAGGAAAATAACTGCCGAAAAGGGCCAAGTCGGGTGATTGGTGTGGTCGTCACGGAGGGGACTTGCCATTTTGGGACTCCCCGCTGGTAGTGCTCTGTTTGTTTCAGGGCTTGGTTGCTTGGAATGGTGATTTTTCAGTTCCCGCTCTCAACCCTTCGCTGGATTGCCCATCCTTCGCGTTCAATATTTATACTGACGGTCAACTGCCACCATGGAGTCCCCAGAATTCCCCAGAATCCGAACTCGGAACGAAGTCTCGACATACTCTTATTCTTAACGCTTCGTTCTCATGTCTACCACCACGAGCTCTTACAACATTGCCCAGGAGGCCTCCTCATCCGCTTCGGTCATCGCACAACCACAATCAGCTGCGACTCAGCCAGAGCACGGCTCTCCTTCACCCACGAGAAATCCGACAGACGCATTCTTTGGATACACCTTCTCTACCTCTGTCACGGAGTCGAGACACGACAGGAGAATATCATCTGCAGATGTCGACTTGGAACTTGGCATGACCTATGAAACTTCGCCCAATATCGCACCACCACCCTATGTCGAGCCGCCAGCGTACACCAAGTCCGCAGAGCCAACCACGCTCGCGAAGTACCTCTTCAAGTTTGGTTTCCGTACGTGTCTTCCTTCAGAGGCGATGATGAACCTTTCACTAATTGGTCACTTATATACAGTATTCCCACCATTCTGGGTAATGGGAGCCTTCATCCTCATCACACCTCTTCGAGCACCCGACGAAGACGTCAACGATCCTACCTCCCCGCATGCCTGGCTTCCAGAGAAGACTGAAGCTGAAAAGGTTGCAATTATCTCTCACCTCCGAAAAGCCGAGCTGAAATGGGCTTGGAGATGCCTTTTCGCGCTCTTGGTCGTCACATTCTTCGGTGTTGCCGCTGGTGTCACCATTTGGGCTGTCCTCAGGACGTGAGCGCGTCAGTTTCACCCTGCCCTTCATGCCCACTGTCGCGGCGCTTTGATACCCTTACCCTTTTGATACCTCGACCCAATCTTTCGATACTGGCCTAGACCAGTCCTACACCTTTCATTCGATTTTGCTACTTCGCTCATGCTTATGGCACCCCTACAACGTCTCTCATGATAGACACGACTAGAAATGTATTATACTACGACCACTGTATAGATAGAACACCTAAATGTACTATTTGACGAACAGCGTCCAGCGAGATCGAGCGTGTAGACCTTAAAAACTTTTGTTCAAATCACTACAGATTCGGATATGAATACATTCTAAAAAGCACGACTCAGTCTGGCGTTGGGCAAGAGTTCGTGTCCAAAAAGGACTTGGATACGAATTCTAGAGTCAAATAGAGCAACGCTTTCGCCTGATCTTGGTCGGAGACGCGTTTGAATCGGTGCCCAGTGGCCGTCGACATCCACAATGAGCGCTTGTTGAACGTTGAACTCGCGTCTCTCCTCCACAACGACGCCTACAACTCAACAGATTCAACAACAGCGAACACCTCAACCGTCTTCTCGAATTCTCGATACCCTCAATAACTCAAACTGGCCTGCTTGTCTAGGGATAATGACAACATTCAAATGAAATTGAACGACAACGTGGGGTTGGTCATTGTGGAGGATAATGGGCGCAGCTTTGGCCTGTCGTCGGCCCGCTTACTACCGCCTTGGTGGTGACTCTGATGTTCCCAACGCCATGTTATTGCACTCTTTCTTTCCTACTCAAGAGCCCCCTATAATCCTCATAAGCCCAAGATTTTCTTTCACCCAAAGCCACTCCTTCTCGCGAAGGACTGTTCAAACGTTCATCCTCCATGCCAGCGGTCCTCAAGATAATGCAAGTTCACTTTCTTGGAAGCGAGATCAAGTTTGTTGCCCAGCGTTTACCTTATCGATTCGTATCATCCTCGAATCAGTTCTTTCGCCAGGCGGCCGAGTCTCGAGTGTTGTGGCAGCAAAGTAGCTCGAGAATCGGCAGGCCTCAAGCCTGCGATGGAGGCAACTCGAAAGTTCAGGAAGCCTACAGTTTCGAAGTCTGGACGTCGACGATAAAAAGTTTCGGCGGGTTGAGGATGATATGGTGTCTCTGTTGCACACTGTTATCCGGGCGTATTCTGTAGGAAGAGGTTTCAGGAGGTGGTGGTGGGGAGGGAACAGCAAGAGTTCAATGAGGAAGGGAAGGCAAAAATCGGAATGCCTCCAAGAGAATAGGAGGGGTTCCCGGAATCTAGACTCCGGGCCAGGTGTTCAAATTGCTCGTCATTGCCATAGCCATCCTCCTTCAGTCGTTCTTAGGTTCTCTTTAGGATCACCGTGACCTTCAGCGCATCTTGGACGTTCCCAATGATACACCCAGCTGACAGTCAACCAGTCAACCAGTCATCGGATATTCCCTCCATTCAACCCTCACTTTCCCTGCCATGAACGACTCCCTAACGACCTCCAACGATTACCTGTCCAAGCTGACAAGCCTATCATCCCTCTCCATTCCCGGAGAATCTCCTCCCTCCGCCTTCAGTTCAAACGAATGCGACGTGCACCTAGCCGCATTGCTTCTCCTGAGGCCAGCCTGTCAAGTCGCACCGCCGTTGGCGATCCAGCTCTCGTCGCCAACCAATAGAGCCGGAGATTTCGTCTCTGGCTGACCCCAATGCATCGTCAATATCCGCCATCAAGTTTATCGAAGTGGTGAGGTCGAGTTCGAAGCATTGGGGTGTTTTCGAGATCCAAGCAGGCCTGTTTCGGGCAGGACGAAGAAACAAGGTTCAGGGTGGTTGGGGGAAGGAATTCAGGCGCGTCTATGGGCGTTTGGAGCTGGGTAGACGAGGCTGGAAGGTCAGAGCTATGGGGGTAGCTCTGGTCACCGGATTTGGGCCCGAGACAAAAAGCGTCTGGCGATGGAGAGGCTATTGTTGATGAGACGAGCTCACCTCTCCAATCTCGTTACGCGATTCTGTAGATGCAGCCATTTACCTATATCATGCTCCCCCCTCCACCACGTTCGTCTGCCTCCCAATCGCTCAGTCGTAGTAAAGCACCGATGATTACATTGCATACCAATAGCAAACAAGTTCGAAACTCGTGGATTGGAATTTGGGATAACACTATAGTACAATTAGCTCGTAGTACTTGGTAGAATGCTAGACAGGCAACCCGAGGAAAGATTCGTTGGCGTGCCTCCAGCTCGAAGACGCATCGTTTTATATTGTCGCCCTCGAAGGCCGATCACGGCCTCGCATTGTTCCTCGCCCTCCGTCTCTCCCGGCTCACGTCGACCGACTGAGACTCGGATTCCAAACGGTAAACCTCCCCCAGCCTTACACTCCGAGCCATCATCTGGGGCCAATCCAGCCAACTCAACCAGGCGCTCCTTTCCTTTCCCTCAACGAGAAGCCGTAGGGAATAGGTTAGAACGCCTGGCAATGGGGGCGTGCTGGAGGAATGAAACTGTAGGTCGTCGAGACCTTTGACGTGGGTGTGAAGGGACCGGACTCGGGGCGTCAAGCGAGGGTCACTCCGAGGCGCTGGAAACGATAGGACGATCGCAGGGTTTCGTACTGGAGACTCCGAAAGATGATGGAAAAATAGGCGCCTGCGGCGGATATCGATCTCAAACACCTCCGAGTTCACCCCGAACGCCTCCCAATCCACATCAAACATCTCCAAAGCCGCGTCAAACACCTCCAAAGCCACTTGCAACCACCCCTTGTACGCGCCACGCCCTGTCAATGTACACTAACTTTATGTTTCTATAAAAAAAAATTCGAGAAGGATGAATCAATTGAGAGCACAGTGACGGATGTGATAGCTATGCAACACTCTCAGATCACGGGCAAATTCCTCAACTCGGCGCTGAAGGCTCCGAGTGGTGGGAATAAGGATACCGGACCTTCGTCGAAGAAAAGCAGAGAAAAGCCCGGGAAGACCAAAAAGACTAAACGGTAGGAGCAACGCTCACCTGGTTTTTTTTTCGACAACTTTCCCTCCCTCTCTGACCATGGCATCCTGGCTCTTCCGTAAAACATCTTCTTGGTGGGCACAAAGCCGACGCCCCGACATCTTCGCGGTATGTATGTGAAGGTGTAATCGCCGTAGGGAGAAGCATATAAGGCAACGCGAGCATCCTACATAGTAGGAAAGTCAGAGGAGAATGGAAACAAAGGAATCTACGATGCGTACCTCTTGAACAGCCAAGAATCTGATGGATGGACGACCCTCTATAAGCGACGACTTCCTGATATTGTCGTCCTTTTGCTATTCATTTTCCTCCGTAATTTCGACCTGGTTCTCGTTAGTGTGTGATGGTAGATCCATTGACGGGGATGGATTTTTTACTTCAGCTTCCGCACAATTTTCTAGCTGCCTTCTTGCCTGACCAGGCCACCTCCATCTCAAATATCAATCCTGCATCCTGCACTCTTTTGCGTCTTTCCTTTTAATCCCAGTTTGCGGCGCTCTTCACGGCGCGACTTTCCTCAGCTTGTGTATCCTTGAGCGAGAATCGGGAAGGAAAAGTCGAGCCGGTTAGAGACTAGAGGGCTTTGGTTCTTCTACGTAAGGATTCTGGAGTGTCCTGAGGCCAAGGCCCAACATTGTCCTTGAATGCGTTTGTTAACTTCATCATTCTCCCTAGAAAACCATGTGTAAAAAAAGGTAGGTGGGTGACAGAGATTCGGGAAGATGAGAGTTAACACTTACCGTATGAGAAGCACAATATCCCTCTACTTTCGTGCTGTCTGGACCAACGACAGTCTATAGCCGTTGTACGTTCGATTGTGGGCGTCATCGTGGTAGAGGCTCAGGCGAGGCCGGCCCGACAAGCGCCTGTTGATGTTGGACGGCCGCCCACGCCACTGCCAGCCTTTTCATTCAACGTTCAACCACGGCCAACATCATGACCAAATTGCACACCCAGCACCCTCCATCCGACCCTCACTTTCCCGTCATGATCGACTCCCTAATGCCCTCCGACAAATACCTGTCCGCGCTGACAAGTCTATCATTCCCTTCCTCCGCCTTCACTGCCTTCAGTGTAAACGAATGCAATGCGACTCGGACGTGCACCTCGTCGCATTGCTTCTCCTGGGGCCAGCCTGTCAAGGCGCACCGTCGTTGACGATCTGCCTCTAATCATCAATCAAAAAAGTCAGAGATTTCGTCTCTGCCTGACCCCAGTGCATCGTCAATATCGTTCGAGGTGTCGAGGAGTTTTCAATATCCAAGCAGACCTGTTTTGCGCAGAATGAAGAAACAAGGTTTAGGATGGTTGGAGGAAGGAACTCGGACGCGTCCACGGGCGTTTGGGTCCGGGTGGATGAAGTTGGAAGGCGTTCGACGAGATTGATCTCTCACTACGCGGCCGCCAAACAAACGGAGCCATTATCTGTGATGCTTGTTCGCGTAGGAGGTGCTAAAGCTGACGGGGCTGCCAGGCTCATCCATCATCATGGCTTGTGACCGATAAATGGAGGATTGGCATAGACTGTCTAGGATACGGAGAGGGTGCTTCCAAAGGGAGGATTCATCCGAGGCGTCAACGACACCAGTGGGAATAGGTAAAGCAGCCGTCTACTTCATTTGGGCATACTCACAGTCTATGGAATATAGAAACCACAGGCGCGTTCACTAGGTGGTTCTCATACCGACGTGTATGGCTCAAGAAGAATGCTACAGAACCGGTTTTTGCCCTTGTCAGTGCAATCCAGGATTCTTCCACATTCCCTAGCACGGGGAAAGGGTTGTGATAGAATTGGTCCCGACTATGTTTTTCAAAGAAAAGAATGTCCGAAATGTCCGACGAGCGGAACCGTGTGGCTGCAAGTTACCTGTACCATCCACCAACTCCCTCTCGTTCGAGTGCCTTTCGATCCCTCAGTCATACCGTATTCAGAACATTGAAGAACGAGATGATAATAGTAAGTACTTAAAATTATATCGTATACCCATAGCGAACGATTCTAAAGACTAACGTAAAGTAATGTCGAAGAGAGTCTGGAATACAAGTACTGTCTAGGGTTTCATTGACGTGCCTCGAGCTCAAGGCCGCATCACCCTGGGTCTGGAGATAGTGGTCAACTACGGTTGTCGCAGCGTCCCTCGCCCGCCGTCACTCCTCGCCCACCTCCGCCAGCCAAACCCCGGATTCCAAACCTTTTCCAACCATCGTCAGTGATCAGTTCGGCAGCATGAGGCGATCCTTCCACCCGACGTTCGTTTCGTCTTGCTCGACGAAAAGTCACAGGGAATATGCTAGAACGTCTAGCAATGGGGAAGTACTGGAGAAGTGGTGTCTGTAGCTTGTCGAGACCTTCGACATGGGTGGGTGGGGACCGGGCTCGTGGCATAGAGCGAAGGTCACCCCGAGGTGCTGGAGACAATAGGGGGAAGTCTTGTGAGTATATACTGGTGACTCCGAGCGATAATAGTAGGCGCGATGGGAAGCCTGAATTGTCGATAGTAGGCCGTCGCGTGGCGTAGAATTCTGAATAATTAACACTGCGACCGATAGTCAGCCCACTCATACGTTAGCATTGCCAAGAAAGTTACCTTTCAAACACCCGAGCTTCGTTGTGAACGACGAGAAGAAAAGATCGATCATAGCAGTCCATGGGGCTCCCCATGTATCATCCTGTTCTATACTCAAACTGAGCCTTCAATATGGCGTTTTCTTACTATCATCCGTAACGTTTGCGTTATGCCTGCTCTGGCTGTGGCCACGGCAAGGCAAGTAATCGTGCCTTCAACGCTTCCCTTTCTTCGGTGAGTCCATCCGGCAAGGTCTATTGAGGAGAAGATTCGTCAATTTCAGTACCATACATTGGTGAGCAAGGGGTTGGATCCAGAAATACAATGCTCACCTCTAACAATTCAGACAAATTCTTATGCGCTATTTCTTCGAACGATGTGGAGAGCTCAAGACGTAAAGACGTCTCTACCACTTCAAGACAAGTATTACAGATTGAAAGTAGCGCCGTATTTTCAAAAGAACAATGGCTTAGAAGCGGCGTGCATGTCAAGTTGTAGAAAATCCGGAACGTTTCATCGTCAAAAGTGTCAGGATCGTGGTCTTCTGCACCATCATGAACCAGCTTCTTGAAATGGGAGACCAGCACGTCAGTAGCCTGCACACAGGCTCCCTGATATGCTCGGTGACAAGGATCACGTGACCTGTTGCCTCCAAAGAGATCACAGTCGCAGTTTGTGACGCGCGGCCGTTGATCAATGCTGAGCTCTGGGTCGGACTCGTAACCTACGCTCTCAAAGTCTGGAATGACACGCTCGAGAACCCAGAGCACGGCGCTTCCCGACGGAGACACACTGGGAGGCCATTCGAGATGAAAACACCGAGGAAAGTCTTCATAGTTCAAGTTGCGCGTGAGACGGTTCACAAGATCAAGCTCGTCCTCATTGTCATTGATCCCGTGCTCACGCTAGCAAAAGGGTTTGTAAAGACATAATCGTGCACGGTGGATAATAGTTGTTAGACTTACATACGTCTTCACCCAAGAGTCTAGTGGCTTGCACGAGTGCTTCCAAAAGTCTCCGGACAACTTAAACTGCGTGAAGGCAAGGTCAACTTCCCGCAAATCTTCCAGTAATTCCCGAGAGGGCTTGGAAGTTGACCTGCCACAGAATTCAATCCAGCTTGTGAAGAAGGCGTTGTTTTCGTCCGCATGGAGTTGGTTGGAACTACCCATGCATGTGAGAAGAGGTTTACGAGTCATTGCAACGTCAAGCGACTTCATACCTATAAGTCTGTATTTTACTGGTTGTGAGGTTTTGAAGCCAACGTCGTGCAATGTCATGCGTCCAAGTGAGTGTGTCAATATGGAAATGACGTGACCTCGTCGGCTCAACCAGATAATCTTGGAATGAGGTGTGGTATAGCTTGATGGAGCGTGCCCAGTCCTCAATGTCCAGAACCGAGTGCATGGCTCGCAACGTCAAAGTCACTTGTCCCGTAGACAGTCCGAGCACTAGCTCGATACATGCTGGAGATCGTGCATCATGTGGAAGTACAAGAATAGCTGCAAGGATGGGGAGAAGTTCCTCAAGGTTCGGGTTGGCGTTGAGTATGAGGTCGTAAAGTGCATCGAGCTGGGAATACGGCGATCTCCCTGACGAATGTGCCAGGGCTTTGTCGAGAATGATACGAAGCTGTTCTGTGGGATGTTTGAATGCAAGCTGGATAAACCTGATAACAGTTGCTGCATAGACAAACTGGCTGCAGCTGCGTTCAACCAAAGTTTCGAGGTCTTCCTTCGAAGGCCAGGGATTCGGGAATCGGACTTGTCGATACTTCCGACTGGCGGCAATCTCTTGGAAGTGGTGGACAAAATAACGCCGAATGTCCTCGCGGGCTGCCAGCGAATCGTCCAAAACGACTGTTTTCGAAAGTCGAAAGAGAGGTTCATCTGCGAAAGCTTCCTGGATCCAAGATTCCGGGCGACTACAGATCAAGAATCGCAAGGGAAAGTCTGGTGCTTGTTGGTAAGCAGATTGGATGATGGAGAGGATGCGTAGTTGGGCGTCTTCATCGCCACACTCATCCAGCCCATCGATGATGACGATGTTGGAAACAACTGGGGAGCCTGGAAGATCGGTGAAGAAACCCCATCGGGATCGTTGCCTACCCCACGACAGGGCGGGTTTGAAGATCAACTCACGAAATTGATCTTCCAGTGTGGCTTCCAAAATCCTTGGATCCTCCGAGATACTCTGTTCGATACGACTTCGCAGGAGTGACGTTGTGTAGGTAAGATCGTGTGCAATGGTAGGTATAAGTGGGGCGGGTTTATTACGATTGGGGTCGGACCGAAAGAAAAAGAATGAGGAGGCCAGAACACCCTCGGTCTCGCATTCCCGGGAAACGGTCATGGCGATCGCAGATTTTCCGACACCGGCAGCGCCTGAAAGCCAACAGATGGGATGTTCCTGTTGTTTGCTCGACCTCCAATGGTGGATTGCTTTGATAGCTGCTTCACGAGTTCCCGGAAGACAGCATCCGCGGTCGAATTGTTGCTCGGCTTTGTGAGATGCGCCAACGCCGGCAGTAATTTTCGCCAACCGTTCATATGCAGAGGCTGTGTCGACATACTTAGTTGAATGTCAAAAGAGGCAACAAGAGACTCACGATTGGCGACTGTCGAGTGGTAATTGTTGATATCTCGACCTGCATTGTTCACCTGGCCAATCTGACCCCCGCTAATGATGTTCTGGTAACCGCGATGGTTGATATTCTGGTCTCGGCCATAATTGAGGTTCTGTACCGCTGCACTGTGATTGTATTGCGGGACCAGACTAGGATAAGTTTCCTGGGTGGACATCGTGCTCGCTGAGCTGTCGTAGACACGAGAGAACGATGTATCATCAAAACAGTTGATCGTGTGAGCGTTGTCGACTTAGGGGGATGAGCATGAACGATGGGGGAGGGAATGAAGCTGTGAACGTCCCCAGATGATGGCCGCGATAAGAAACCTGTTTGCAACACGTTGCGACGGCGTGTTGAAAGCAGCTTCACGGGGCGGTTCCCAAGATAATTTCCGACCAGGTAGGATCAGCTGCTATCTGCCACAGCGTACATCTCCAAAGTCTTTGAAAGTTGAAATTTGACGTAAACCTCGACGGATATTGAAGATGGAGGCCCTTGTCGTCCGCTCGTCGTTTCCTGGTCCCGTGGGACAGATAATTCGCGTTCGAGGTAAGATCTGGATCGGTACGATTTTCAACGTCGTGGTCGTCCAAGAGAAGAAGATTAAGCGCCCGAGAGATAATGCGCAGACTGTCACTTATTTTCTCACCTCCTCCAAAAAGGTACGACTACCAAGACCATCGTGCTTCCAGTTCTGATTTCGGGGAATTTCCATCAACTTTGCGAGGGGGCGTTTGTTGGTCGTGTGGTGAATAAGGTCAACTCGACGGGCGTCGGTGGGGTAGAATCCATCGAAACATCAAGTATTGCGTAGCACAGTTGCGGGAACATACATCGTTTAAACAGTTATAGTAAAAATTACAATTCGTAGAATATGAGAGGATCGTATACAGGAGTGGGCGAAGAGGGAATGAGGTGTTATATGTGAGGCTCGAGGTTGAAACACAATGTCGAAACCCAGAGTCGCAGAGCGAGTCCAAGCCCAAAACCCAACGATCAATCCCCATACGTCCACCGACGATACTGATGTATAGACAGCCAATGTCCAGCATCGACCTCATGAGGCGAGATACGGTCCCCATTTCCAGTTTATATAGATCGACTAGTATGACTGGTGGTTGATGCGCGATGGCTTGTTTACGCTGAGCATAGCAAGAAATAATTAATGATGGGCAATAGTGCGCGAAATCCACCACCGAACCTCCAGCAACGAGGAAAGACGACACCGAATCATCAGTAGAAACCCAAGGCCAAGTGAAGCGCATAGGCGATACTATGGAATCAAGAAATGGCTCAGGCGCCGTGGTATGGAGAGGATCAACGGACGCGAGAGAAGAGGTGTTTCGAGCCCTGAGGCCTGAGGAGCCAAGTCAGGGGAGGGCGAACGAGAAGGAGGGAGATACGAAGAAAGCACTCACCTCGACGGCTTCACTGCTGGTATCAAGGCAATCTCTTTCGTCGTCATCTTCGCCCTCCTTCACACATCATCCTGACTCTCGATTCGCCTCCAACATTTCCTGCTCAATGATACCGTTCTGAAGCTCCCCCGGGCTACATTGTGAGCATCCGGGAATCGTGGGGGCAGAACCTTGGTGGTTTGGGCAAACCGCAAGTGATTCCTGAGTGGTAGAATACGAATGAGCACAAAGGAGAGATAAGAATATGAGAGGCAGACGCAAAACGCACCATTTTGATGTGCAGGGAATATAATCTGCTCAAGAACAGGGATGAAGGCCGTCTTCTTCCGCCCGGGCTGTCTTCGATGTCATCGACTTGGTTATTGGCTCGCCGGGCATGAGTGCAGCGCTTGCAGGAGAACACCACAATGACAGGTCGGTCAGCGTCAAACACGAGGTGACCAGCTTGCCCGACATCGAACGAACAATCCTGGTGCCGAGTTTAACATGGGGTGCAGGTCCCTCGACTGAGGTTGGCTCGGCCACGGTGTGCGCAGCCAACGGGCTTTGACGTAGGACATCCGTAACCTGAAGAGCATCCAGTCACTAAAAAAGCAGAACAAAATCAGTTCCATTTCAAGACTCGAAAACGGACAGGAAAAGGGAAGTTAAGGGGGCTATTGGTATCTGTAATCAAGGGCGAAAAGAAAGACAGCGACACTGGTCGCGTTTGTAGCGAGGGCTCAATGATGAAGGTGATAAGCAAGCGATGAGAAAGATACTGGATGACCAGTGAAAATGAGATGATAGGAAGGCACAGTGCTCACCTAACGACTTGTTCCCCCTCGCCAGCATTCCGACTATCTCGAGAAACGGCTTCATAGCCAACGTATCTCAAGGGGCCACTGTGCCTTGCCGATCAGTTGCCATTGGATTCAGTATTCGAACCTGTAGTCGACGCACGGAAAGTTCTATAAGACAAGGCGTGCATCCTACACAATGGAAGGGTTAGACGACAGTGGAAACAAGGAGCAAAAATGCGACGCGTACTCTTTGAGTTTGACGAAATTCCTACGGATAGATGACTCTGCAAGAGATGGCTTTCGTTCAAGACCTAAGCTGAGCACATTGCTGTCCTATTTCTCTCGATACTGTTAGCCTGATTTTCGTGGTTGTGATTGTCGGCTCGTCGAGGGGGTGACCGGGCGTTGACTTCTGTTTCCACACATCTTTCCAACTGCCCTCTCCCTGATTCAATATGCCCTCGTCTCATCTCAAATCACTACCATGCAGCCAGCCCTTTTTGCGCCTTTGGCCACTTCATCCCAGTTCGCGACTTGCTCTTCACGGCGCGATTTCTCTGACCTGTATCCTCGTCGCGAGTATTAGTGAGCCAACTGACTGCCAGGGACAGGGGAGTCGATTTGGTTAGAGGCCAGAAGGTTTTGGTCGATCTGGAGGGCCCCACGTTGTCGTTCAATTTCATTTGAATGTTGTCATTATTCCTAGACAAGCAGGCCCGTTTGAGTGATTGAGGGTATCGAGAATTCAAGAGGAGGGTTGGGGTGTTCGCTGTTGTTAAATCTGTTGAGTTGTAGGCGTCATTGTGGTAGAGAGAGAGGCAAATTTAACAAGCGCCCATTGTGGATGTCGACGGCCACTGGGCACCGATTCAAATGCGTCTCCGACCAAAATCAGGCGAAAGCGTTGCTCTATTTGACTCTAGAATTCGTATCCAAGTCCTTTTGGACACGAACTTGTGCCCAACGCTAGCCTGAGTCGTGCTTTGGATGTGCTTATATGCGACTTTGTAGTGAATTAAACAAAAGTCTTCAAGGTTTACGGCTCAATCTTGCTGGGTGCTGTTCGTCAAGTAGTACATTTAGGTGTTCTATCCATACAGTGGTTGTAGTATAATACATCTGTAGTCGTGTCTGTCGTGAGAGACGTTGTAGGAGTGCCATAAGCATGAGTGAAGTAGCAAGATCGAATGAAAGGTGTGCGACTAGTCTGGGCCAATATCGAAAGAGTGGGTAGTGGTATCGAAAGGGCAAGGGTATCAAAGCGCCGCATCAGCGGGCTCAAGGAAGTGATGAAAAAGGCTGGTTGGGTGGGATAAAATCGACGTGTTCACGTCCTGAGGACAGCCCAAAGGGTGACACCAGCGGCAACACCAAAGAACGTAACGACCAAGAGCGCGAAAAGACATCTCCAGGCCCATTTCAGCTCGGCTTTTCGGAGGTGAGAGATAATTGCAACCTTTTCAGCTTCAGTCTTCTCTGGAAGCCAGGCATGCGGGGAGGTAGGATCGTTGACATCTTCGTCGGGTGCGCGGAGAGGCGTGATGAGGATGAGGGCTCCCATTATCCAAAACGGTGGAAATACTGTACGAAGGAACCAGTCAGTGAAAGGGTTATAATCGTAATGAAAGAATACACGTACGGAAACCAAATTGGAAGAGATACTTCGCGAGCGTGATTGGCTCTGCGGACTTGGTGTACTCTGGTGGCTCGACATAGGGTGGTGGTGCGATATCAGGTGAGGTTTCGTAGGCCATGCCGAGTTCCAAGTCGACATCTGAGGATGATATTCTTCTGTCGTGTCTAGACTCCGTGACAGAAGTAGAAAAAGTGTATCCGAAGAATGCATCTATCGGATTTCTCGTGGGTGAAGAAGAGCCGTGCTCCGGCTGGGTCGCAGCTGGTTGTGGTTGTGCGATGACCGAAGAGGATGAGGAGGCCTCCTGGGCAATGTTGTGGGTGCTCTCGGTGGTGAACATGAGAACGAATCGTTAAGAATAAGAGTAGATTGAGATTGAGTGGGACGCTTGATTCTGAGCTCGGATTCTGGGGAATTCTGGGGACTCCATGGTGACAGTTGACTGTCAGTATAAATATCGGACGCGAAGGATGGGCAATCCAGCGAAGGGTTGAGAGTGGGAACTGAGAAATCACCATTTCAAGTAAACGAACCCTGGAACAAACAAAGCACTACTAGCGGGGCGTCTCAAAACGGCAAGTTACTTCCATGACGACCGCACCAATCACCCGACTTGGCCCTTTTCGGCAGTTATTTTCCTTCCAATCATCCCCAGCATTGCCCTCTATGGCAATATCCAGTACGTTACCCTCAGACAAAGAAGCGAGAATTGGCGGAACCCAATCTTCAAGGGCAAAGGGACGATAAGGAAAAGCCGCAAAGGTATTAATAAATTGATCGATGCGCTAACAGGCTTTGGCCTGAGGCGAGGGGATAAGTCAAGGGCCCGAAACCAGCAGGAAGATGCATCTTTTTATTGCCTAACGGTACACCCAGAACCCATCCTCGAACTTCCGCTTCTATCTTCGAGCCCACCCCTCCTCTGAGGGCCGTCTGGACTCTGCACTGCAAGCTAAAGCTGCTCCGAGGCCTCGTTCCGGGACCGCTCTTCAAGCTTCAAGAGTTATATTTCTGTCAGGAAAGTGCCGTTTCGCCGTCTGCCGCGCACATGAAGATCAAAGCGGGAGTAGGACCCTATGCATCTCTGCGGTCGGACTCAGTCCATTTGCAGCGAAACAGTCCACACCTCGAACACTCACCGGCATTGATATTGACTCGGAGACGGGGGTACACACACGAATGGAACCGCTCCCGAACGGTTGTGCATAGGCCGCCGTGAGAGTGTAAAGTGGTAGTATCGTACACTACCGATAAAGCCAATCGCGACGGGAAAAGTGCACCAACTGCCATTCCAAAAAGTGTGAGATAGTTCTCTGTTCAATTGGAAGGCCGTCTTCAGTTTGGTATAATGATTCGGTGGTGTTCAAACACTCACTGTATAAGTCCATAAGAAGAGTATCGCTAGATAAGAGATGCCATAGCCCAACTAATCGGATACCGTGGTTGACGACAGATACTCGAGAGACAGGAAGAACGGAGCGAAACGGTAGGCTGTCGCTCGATGTAGATCACTGTGATGAACATCAGTTAGAGTCGGCTTACTCGTGCACCGCAGATGTTGATAAATATACCTTTGGAACCCGAGATGTGTTGTAAATGTTGTGAACGATGAGAACAGAAGGCCCATCCCGGGAGTTTAGAAACCTTCATATAGGCTATGCTCTATACTTCCATCTTCGAGAGGACTAAAGATTCGCAACCCGCTGCTATCTGGTGTTCTACGCCTGCGTCCACTGTGCCCATGGCAAGGCAAGGACTCGTGCCTTCATTTCTTCCTTCTCTTCGGTAAGTCTTTCTGGGAATGTCTATTGAGGAGAATCGTTATTATCTGCGCAATAGAAGGAGAAGTAGGAAGTTGAACTAGAACTACAATACTCACCTCGACCCATGCAAGTAGACCCTTGCGTGCACTATCTTCTTCTGAAGGTATGAGTTCCAAAGCCGGACACTCTTTCGCTAATTCAAGAAAGGTCCGGCAGAGCGAAACGAGCTCTGTATCAAGACAGCAATGTTGCAAGATTGGCGAATCTGTCAAGCCGAGAAAAACTTCCCCCAACAAGTTAGAGAGGGTTTCGCTGTCCTCTGCACTGCGAGCATGCTTCTCGAAACGGGAGACGAAGAGCTTTGCAATCTGCATACAAGCTTCCTGGTATGCTCGATGCCACGTATCGCCCATCCCGTTGCCTACAGAGAGATCACAGTCGCAGTCTGTGAGGCGCGGCAATTGACTGATGCTGACGCTACACTCGGTCAACTCCAATCGAAAGACAAAGTTGGCAACCCAATACAGAGTTTCTTCTGATGGACACACACAGGGAGGCCATTCGAGATGAAAATGCCCAGGAAGATCTCGGAATTTGCACGTAAGACGGTTCATGAGACCAAGCTCGTCCTCATTTCCATTGATACCGTGTTCATGCTAGCAAAGGGGCTTGTAAAGACATGATCACGCACAGTAGATAACAATTGTTAGACTTACATATGTCTTCACCCAAGAGTTCAGTGGTTCGAATAGGCCTTGCCAAGACCGGGCTCCCACCACAAAATACGGGAAGGCAAGATCAACATTCCACAAATCATCCAGTAATTCCCGAGAGGGCTTGGAAATCGACTTGCTGCAGAACGTGATCCATTCTGTGAAGAAAGATTGGGTTTCTTCGCTATGGAGTTGGTCAAAGCTACCCATGAATGTGAGAATAGGTTTATGACTCGTGGCAAGGACAAACAACTTCATACCTATAAGTCCGTATTTTACTGGTCGTGAGGTTCTGAAGCCAACGTCGCGTGATGTCATTTGTCCAGGTGGGCATGTCGATATGAAAATGACGTGACCTCGTCTGCTCGGCCAGATAATCTCGGAATGAGGTGTGGTATAGCTCGATGTCATCCCCCCAGTTCTTGATGTTCAGAACCGAGTGCATGGCTCGCAACGTCAAAGCCACTTGTCCTGTAGATAATCCGAGCACTAGCTCAATACATGCCGGGGATTTTGTGTAATGTGGAAGTACAAGAATAGCTGCAAGGATGGGGAGAAGTTCCTCAAGGTCCGGATTGGCACTGAGTATGAGGTCGTAAAGCGCATCGAGCTGGGGATACGGCGATGTCCCCGACCGACCAGCCAGGCCGTTGTCAAGGATGATACGAAGCTGTATCATGGGGTGGCTGAATGCAAGTAGGATAAACTTGATAACCGTTGATGCATAAACGAACTGGCCACAAGTACGCTCGACCAAAATCTCGAGCTCTTCCTTCGAAGGCCAGGGATTTGGGAATCGGACTTGGCCATACCTCCGACTGGTGACGATTTCTTGAAAATGATGGAGGTAGTACCGTTC
>JANHQD010001935.1:0-22062 GCA_024721195.1 Marasmius sp. AFHP31
GATCCCAACCTTCACCGACACCCCGCCAGCAGAGCGCACTTGAGAGAAATTGACCTGCCCGATGCAGTCCCCATTCTCATATGCGTCGGACAACAAGTTCCCCTGGCCCGTGGAATCACTTGTCTTTGTCGTCGGCGTTCCGAAGAATACCTCTGTCTTTGG
Source organism: Marasmius sp. AFHP31 (assembly GCA_024721195.1). Classification (NCBI taxonomy): domain Eukaryota; kingdom Fungi; phylum Basidiomycota; class Agaricomycetes; order Agaricales; family Marasmiaceae; genus Marasmius; species Marasmius sp. AFHP31. The sequence goes on from JANHQD010001935.1 coordinate 163, forward strand.
GAGCGTATCGCAAGGGTGGTTCTTCCCGTCGTTCCAGAGATAGTACTCTATAAACCCGACCTGGCTGGATTTGATCCCCACAGCGCTCGAGGGAAGCGTCCAAGAGCCGATGTGCGTCTCCTTTCCAGTGGCGGTATCGACCATCGTCCCTGCCCACGTCGTCCCCCCAGTGTTGTTGACAACAAAGTTGTATGTGTCGGCGTAGGGGGATGGGATTTCGACAGAACAGCTCACCCCAGGTCCGCCATCGGCACCGTTGGTGCATTGGCTGTCTTTAGTCGTAGTACCATTGACAAAGCTAGAGAAGACGCCGTGCACGATGCTCTGTCCGGAACTGTCGGGGCGTGGCTGTATGCCTGTATATCCGACGTCTGCGAGACCGACGAAGTTGTATTGCATGGCATAGTAGTAACCGGATACGTGAGCGGCGTTGGCCATGTTTATGGGGAAGGTGATGTCCTTTAGTCCCGAGGACGGGGTTCCATCCATGGACCAATCGATCTGGACCAAAGCATGGGTGTACGCTGGCAGAAGAGCCACAAGCGCAAATCATGAAAGCTTGGAAAATATCATTGTAATGAGATGACAAGATCTGAAAAGTGGCTGTAGAACGTATGGAATAGGGTGACTCGGGAGAACACGTACAATGTAGAACTGGTGCGGGGTGCTGGAGTCAAGGCTACTAGAAGCGAGCCCTTTTATGTGGTCTCATGGAGCGCCTACAAGAGCTCTCTAGACTCTGAGGACAGAGATATCCAAGAAGTGCTCAGCTGCCGAGCATTCGGATTTCCGTATCCCTCTCGAATTGAAAACATGCGTGTTCTACGTCGGGTGCGAGTCTAACGGCGCATTGAGTACATGACATTATGCTCGCATAGACTCACGCTCCAACGAGTGGCGAATGATGAAGGTGATGAGAGTGGGTTTGGCGGCTGGGAGATAGTCGATGACTTGAATTCGGACGTCAGTACTTTAGTCTTTGAATAGTGTCGGATCTGGACGAGAGGCATCTGGGTAGCAGTGGGTAGTGTAGTTGGAGAGAGGTATGTTATCGTGGACTCTGTTCGGAGGCCAACCTCGAATATAAACATCCACTAACCACAAGGTTTTCGGCGTCACCATTGAAATTCTTGGAGGCGCTTGCATTTTTTTTTCTGGGTCGCGGGTGCGAGTCCAACTGTCCAACGTAGCGTATACATGACATTGTGCTTGCATGGAAGACTTTTGATTGATGAGAGTGGGGTATGTATAATGTTAGCAGGCTGGGGGCTCTCTAGAAAATTCCTTCCGAGTATCAGAATGATCAGAATATGTAGCGAATCCGGGGCTTTGACATTCCGAAGGACCGAATTCGAGTTGATATACGGGTCTTTTTCATTCTACCCCCAGCATTTCAGTGGAGCCCGGTTGACAGCGAGAGTGGCGGTTGGATTAGAATACCCAGCCCGAGTTTTTCAATAGCCTCCAGTGGTGTCGGATATCGAAAGTCGATGGGATGACAAAGTTTGACCGGCGCTTGAAGGCCGTTCGCGGTATCTACCTTTCCACCATCATCAGGCTTCATCGATTCATCATCGTGGGGGTTAGCCCATCGCTGGCGTGCATCCAATTCGGACTCTCTGTTGCATCATAAGGCCTGAACTTCACCAAAAGACTTTCACCATCTTGAAAACACCTTGAGGACCCTCTGCCAGAACATCAACCGTCAACACGAACAGCCTCGGATGTGTGTCACAAACGAGATTGTCAATGCGATCTGCATCATGCCGAGGGAGGGGAGGAAAAGTCGGCTGACATTCGATTGGTGTGTCTGCGAAGACCATTACGGCTGCTGAAAGCGAAGGGATCAGGTACTAACGTTGCTTCTCTCTTATTCTAGTGCCTGATATCACCTTAACCTCGGAAGCTTGAATTACCCAGGATTTATCCACTCATCTCCACTTTTTTAACATCTTGCGGCCCCGCCTCACAAGAGAAGACTACGAAAACGCTCTCAGAAGACTCGAGACTCAGAGAACTATCATACACGAAGATTTTGGTGGCCGAGGCGCAGAAACGATTGCAAAAACTATAGATGTCGGTGAAAAATCGGGTAGAAAATGTCGTGTTCGACAATCGCGTACACCACATGCAGCATGCACAACCTGGCGGACCGTTATCCCTGCGACTTGTGATATGCCAACCAGCTGGGTATAAATAGGACGACGTACCGCAAAGAAAATGGGTGGCCAAAGTGAAAATGATCAGCTCAGCTCTCAGACTCTTCGCTGTAACCAGTTTGGCTGTTCTGGTTTCAGCCCAATCTCCAGCCTGGGGTCAATGTACGGTTTCTTCGTGGTCGGCTCTTTCTTTATTGCCCAGCTGACGCTTTTTTTACATCTAGGTGGTGGAATCGGATGGACAGGACCGACAACTTGCGCGTCTGGGTGAGTGATTGGGTACATTGCGAGGTAGTCGTACTCATTTGAGAAATGTTCTTAGATCTACCTGCGTAAAGCAGAATGAATGTGAGACAACCGATCCTTCAGAGAGAGAAATTGGCGTTGGTATTCACCGACGATATAGACTACTCCCAGTGCATTCCTGGTGGTTCTCCGACGCCAACTACGACAGCCGGCACTGGAGGCGGAACCCCTCCTCCTGCTGCTCCTGCCAACGCAAGATACTGGATGAGCTTGTACGAATCGATTTTAACTGCTACCCTCTATCAACCTTATTCATCTTTCAATACAGCGGGGACTCATATACCCAAACTGGTTTCGAGATCAATCAGACCCCACCCAGTCCAGGAAACGCCTTCGGAAACCCACCATACCCCGGTTGGACCTCGGCAGGCGGCGAGCACTGGCTTGATGTTGCAGCGACCAAGCTCAACAAGTCACTGGATCTAGTTTACAACTTTGCATACGGAGGAGCGACAATCGATGCGAACCTGGTCAAGCCGTTCGACCCCACTGTCAGGTCCATGACGGATCAGGTTTCGATTTTCTTGAACTGGAACAGTGGAGCTGGGAAAGGAGTATGGAAGGCGAACAATACCCTTTTCTCATTCTGGATTGGCATCAACGATATCGGGAACAGCTACTATATGTCGGGCGATCGGGCTGCGTAAGCTTTGCGTTTTGGTCTTCTGTGTTTCCCTAGGCTGATATGGCGGTGAAGATTCTCGGATACATTGTTGAATGCTGAGTTTGCTTTGGTACAGAAACTTGTGAGTACCTTCACGTCCACATTCGCGTCCGAGTTACTGACTTCTTTTTACAGTAGTACGTCTTTTGTGCCTCACAGTCATGTTGTGGTTACAATGAGGTCTCTTCAGTGACGCTGGTGCCAGGAACTTCCTCTTCCTGAACGTTCCACCTATACAACGAACTCCCGCGGTATATACCCTTCTTTGAGTCAGAGCAAGAACTTACACTGATCGGCATATACCCCACAGATGATCGCCCAAGGCACAACTGCAACCACACTCGAAGCCCAGGTCATCACCACCTTTAACAGCAAGCTGGCGGCGAAGATCTCTTCGTTCAAATCGTCTCACAGCGGCGTCACGACTTATTTGTACGACAGTTACGCAACTTTCAACAGACTTCTCGACAGCCCCAAGACCTACGGATTCAGGGATGCCACTACTTACGGTACTGGGGCCGATATCTTCTGGAACAACGACTATCACCCAGGGTGTAAGTACGCTCGTTTATCTACGAGTACAAACTATTTAACGTTGAGTTTTCAACATAGACACCGCTCACAACTACATCGCTCAGGACGTTGCAAAGGTGTTGGCTGGTTCTGGATTCTAATCGCACGAAAGACGATCGACTAGTGCCAGATGTATATTACGACAGAAATACAAGAAATGTCGGAAAAAAGCTACGACCACGGGTCCCAGGCATGGTTGAGATTCCTAATGAAAAGAATTGCGGATAAAGGTCGGATAACGCAATATGCCTCCTGCTGTTCATGAAAGCGGATGGTTCACTATTCTCCGCCCCGCCCCAAATGCACATGACACCTCCTACCAACTTTGCGTATAAGAGAGCTGAAGTTTCTCCGGACCCTCGCTACCCCCGAACTTACAATGACAACCTCCAAGTGGGCTTCTTACCTCCTCTCTCTCCTTAGCTTGACAGTCGTGGTTTCCGCGCAATCACCTGACCCAGACGCAAACTACTGGGTTAGCTTGTAAGCTTCCAATGCAATGATCTCGACTATGTCCGGTTCCTGACGAACTGCTCCTAGCGGAGACTCCTATACCCAATCCGGCTTCGACGTCAACAGCACACCGCCGAACAGGGAGAATCCTATCGGAAACCCTCCATACCCAGGCTGGACCGCCACAGGAGGCGAACAATGGCTTGACTATGATACGACCCAGTTCAACAAGTCGTTGACTCTGACATACAACTTTGCGTACGGAGGAGCCACGATCGATGCAAACCTCGTTGAGCCTTACGAGCCCACCGTCAAGTCGATGACAGATCAGATCAACCAATTCTTGGATTGGAACGAGGCCGGAGGGAGCGCGGTTTGGAAGAGCGAGAATACGATGTTTTCGGTCTGGATTGGTATCAATGACATTGGGAACAGCTTCTATCTGGGAGGTGACAGGGACGCGTACGTTTGGGTTTCGGCCTCTCTATCCTTTCTCTTTGACGACGAATGGGATAGGTTCTCGGACACGCTGTTGGATGCGGAATTCGCTCTCGTCGAGAAACTCGTGAGTTAATCGCCGTAGTCTCGCTTTTAAGCAAGTTATGCTAATGCTGTCCCTTTCGTAGTAGTGAGTAACACTTCAGAGTACCGTTTCTTCCCGGTGGCTGACAGACCCTGCCCCCGCCTAGTGCTGTCGGAGCTCGGAACTTCTTGTGGTTGAATGTCCCGCCTATTGACCGTAGTCCTCTTGTAGGTGCTCTATTTTTAGGTTCATCGTTATGCTTTCTCACCAAGAATCCGGGCAGATGCTCACCAACCCGGATGGTGCCGCCATCGAGAAACAGGTCATTGCCGGTTTCAACAGTCGTCTGGCTACGAGGGTCGCGTCTTTCGAGTCAAGCCATGAGGGTACCCAGACCTTTTTATCCGACACTCACGCAGTGTTCACGAAGATACTGGACGACCCTACTGCGTACGGCTTCCGGGACAACCTTACCTATGGCGCAGACCCGGACTTGTTTTGGGGAAACGACTACCACCCATCCAGTGAGTCCGAGATGATTCCGATGTTAGCCCTTTCCTCATGCGAACTTTTGCAGGCTATGCCCACAAATACTTTGGACAAGATGTAGCAGATGTTTTGGAGGAAACCGTCTGGTAAGCTGTAGATGGGTCAAGGGAACTGTGTTCGTACCCCTGACTGTCATGCCTGGGGACTTACATGTGAACCATCAATGACTGTAAACGCTTGCCCCGCGTTGATCGCTTTAAGCGACGACTAAACGAAGTTTACATTTCTGCGTCGTCATGAAAGCTGTAGCGCAAAGCTTATTCCACTTGGAGTTTCTCAAATGCCTTCCCGCTTGTGTCTTTTGTTCCGTCGTCGGTGTGCCCGCCCCTCCATTTATTCGATAGCTCAGGTTCCTGAAGATGTTGAATGATCTGTGACGAAAATAGGTTCTAGTCTCGGGAGTGTGAGTACCAGAGTCATCATAGATGATGCCAATTATGCGCCGCCAAAGCCTAACAGAAACCAGTAATGCCGATGGGATGGCAAACTTTATGAAGTCTCCCAACCGGAATTTGCACGATACATACTCTACTACCCTGTGCTAGCGAATCCCAGATGGTTTTACCAACAGCCTTCTTCCTCCTCTCGACGCCCCTGACGGCTATGTTCGGTGAGGTTCGGCCTCGCAGTGATCATAATGCTCAAGCTGACTTAGTTGCTATTCTTGATCATGCACGGATCGTAGTCCAGGCGGTTACCGTGACTTTCAAGGATGCCATCGATCCTACCGCGACGGTTCTTTCCCCGCCTGTCTATTCAAACTTCGTTTCGTACAGTGAAACGGGTGTTAAGTCGGGATCTGATGGTGACACAGAAACGACAGGCTACGTCTATGAGATTCGTCAAAGTCAGGGCATAGAGCGCACTGGGTCGACTTTCCAAGCTGTCCCTCTCAGAACCACCCTTGCAGTCGTAGGTGAGAAAGAAGTCCGAAGCGACCGGATCGATTGATATCGTGTAGGCACTCGGGCCCAATCGTCAAACGGATACTGATTATCGCAAAACGTTCCAGTGACGGTCATCACTACCACAACAGAACTTTTGTCACTCCAGACTTGCTCTGTTCTGGCAGATGGGAAGTATCCGGGGTGTGTCGAAAAGTTTCCGGTCCAGAGATCAATAATCACGACTCGGACCTATACCAACACGGCCACCGATTTTGTGGCCACTGACGTGGGAGAGCTCAGGAACAGTAACAATAACGCTACAGTGGGTTTCACATCTACAATGGCCTGGCAGACAATCACTGCAGTGAGCGCGATGCTCGTTGAAGTATGGGCCGTCTTGTAGTCTTGTGGACGTCAGGTGGGCGATTGAAAGACTAGGAAATTCGGAAATCCTTTAGCGACTCTGCCATTCGGCCTCGCGAGGGTGACTAGTGGCGGCCTAAGCTGGGATGCCAGTGGTACACTTGAATTAGCAGTGCTTGTGGAATCAAAAAAATCATTCGCCGGCAGGATTGTGAATATGAAGTAGAGATCCAAGTCTTCACCTGACTCGCCTCAAATTCCTGGAAGGCACGGATGCGCACGCAGCACCACCGCAAAAGCTGTGGATGATATCATGTCTATCTCGTTCTCTTCTACTAGGGGATACCCGAATGCCGAATGCCTTCAACCTTATAATTGGTATAGCTCTGATTCATCGATTATCTCCCCGCCATCCACTCATTCAGTGAGTCGGCAATCATCATGATGAATCCGAAAGACATCGAATGAAGCGCCCATCTTCTTTGGCATGCGGTGAACCATATTGAGATCAGGTCCCGGGAGTGTGAGTACTAGAGTCGTCGTAGAGGGACCTAGCACTCACAAAGGCCAGCGATACCTGCGAGATGGCAAACATATAAAGACTCACTGGGGGGACTCAGAAATCGTATCAGCACATCCTGGCAAATGCTTACATCAACACCAGTGTTTTCATTGCTCCTTTTCACCGTTCTCCTGGTAACTGGGTTCAATGGTGAGGTTGCGCCTACATAGGGATCGTGACACTCAAACTGACTTGGTTCCTGTTCCGACGACTCACAATTGTAGTAGTCCACGCCGCCACCGTCACTTTCATGGAGGTCGATGACCCTGGCAGGCTGTCGGCTGCCTCCGACCCGGTCACCTTTTCTGTCTTTATCTCGTTTGGCGAGGCAGGCGTAAAGTCTGGATCTGATGGCAGTGCAGAAACAACCTACGTCGAGGAGATTCGTAACAGTCAGGCCATAGAGTTTACTGGGACGACTCCCCGACTGATCCCAGCCAGTGCCACTGCTACAGTCGTAGGTGAGCGAGAAGCCCTTTTTTTTCGATAAAGGGTTCGAATCAGTTAATGTCGTGCAGGAACTCGGGTTCAATCGTCGAACGGATACTGGGTATCGCAAGACATTCCAGTGCAAGCCTGTCCAGTGACGTTCGGTACTGCGACCACAACCCTATTAAACTTCCAGACTTGCTCTCTTTTAGCAGATGGGAAGTACGGGTGTATTGAGAAGCTTCCCGGGATCCAGCGATTAGAAATCACGACAGCCTACACCAACTCGGCCAACCAATTTGTGGCAACCGATGTAGGGGGGGTCGAAAACGACAACAACGGCGCTGCGATTGGTTTTACGTCTACGATAACTTGGCAGATAGTCTCTGTAGTGAGCGCGATGCTTGTTGGAGTATGGGTCGTCCTGTAGTCTCCTGAACATTGAGTGTACCGTTATAATAATGTGAAGCCCGAACGTGAAAGATTCAGAAAGTCCTCTGGTGAGATGACCTATCTGCGAGGGGAGTTAGGACGGGGCACTAGGCTCTTCAAACAGACAGATGGTATCTCCGTGAGCACCTGAGTCCATCCCCTTGAGTTGGAGTCGGAATCATCAGGCGACGGGCTTCTATCCTGATTCTCTTGCTGCGGGTCGGATGCTACCGAGGATATTCAACTAGGTCGTTCATGACCAGCAAAACGTAGCCCGTATTCCAGGATTAGGCATCACAGCCGGACTGCGACCCGCAGTCAGTTTTCGCTAGGTTGACAGAATTTGAGACCGGGGTGTGCACCGCCTCGGCTCTCGAGCACTTTGGCTGAGTTGTACAGGTATGAGTTGCTGCGGCCTTCGAATCCTATAAAAGTCAACAATAGCGTTAGAGGGAGCAATATCTATCGGGCGTCGGTCATCACTTTCCCTCAATCATATCGACACGCTCAAAGTTCTCCGACCAGTTCCCTGCCGCTCATCTCGTAGGTCAAATGCCTTTGATAGAAACAAACTCTTCACTCACATTCCATTAACCAAAGCTGATGTATCGTGCGTCCGATAAGAAACCGGAAACCTCCATGGCAGATGTGGTGATGGAAGTGATCAGGCAGGGCACTCACAGGAAACTGGGGGAGGTATCAACTACTGAATCTCCTTCCACCCTGGTACTCGAGGGGCCGAATCGACCTCGTACCCCCGAGGTTTCGATTTCAGATCTTGTGTTGGATGGCCGGACGTATGCCGCCCTTCACAAAGCTGCATCACACCCTCAAGCTCCCAGTTTCGAGGTTATATCCGGAAGGCACAGGATCTCACCCAGCGAAATTGCCACAGGGCAACACCTAGTGAGGACAATCCCTCCAAGCAGATCACTTTCTGGATCATCAGACTCAGAGACCCAGCGCGATACAACTGGCAATCACAAGAACAAGGCAAAAATTGGGCTAAGAGCCAATGTCAGGTCAAGATACGAGGCGTTCTTTTCCAGAGTTCGAAGTGCTCTTCGTCCTCACTGATCGCGGTGGCTTCTCCGCGAGAGCTGGCCTCCGATGTGAGGCTAGGCGAAGGAGGCGTGGTGGCTAGCAGCTGAGGAGTGGTACCATGGGCATAATTCATTTAGCGACGTCTGACACACAACCTGTATTGATACGGACTACTCACCTGGATTGCAGAGAAGGACTGCTGTAGCATTAGAACCACAGATACCCTAATATATCACTTTCGATACTAGAAGCAAGCAAGCGCGAGCCATTGCCAGTGCAGAGTCATGAGCAGTATGCAAAAAACGCGGTGTTGGGTGATACATCATTTCCCAGAGCGGGAACGGAGGGATGGGGCATAGTTCATGGTCGGAGGTAGAGTTTAGAGTCCATTCAAGTCCCATCATTGCAATGAGTTGTCGTCGGACATGCCGGAGTACGCGGACCGGTCCTTGTGCCGTAATGCCCCGTGGAAAGTTGTCGTACATTCGAAAACTTTCCTTCCGTCGACACCGTCAACAGCTCTTCTCGTCGTCGTTTCCGACATGTTTGCCGTTGTTTCCAGGGCCGCTGCTGGTCGTGCTGTAGCACGCTCGGCACGATGCATGTCTTCGGTACCTCCACGTAATTCGACGCCCTCCTCGTCGTCTTCATCATCCTCAACACCACCTCCAAATGAACCCTCGGAGAATACGGAACAGCAACTGCCTGCAGAGGAACCAATAGCAGAGAAGTCTGGGGTTCCGAGCTTGGACTTCAACCCTGCAGACGCATATGAACAGCAAGGAAGAACCGGAGCACGCTCGTCGAAGGATACATTGTCGTCGGCAGAACAACAGCGACGGAATATGTCTAGGGTAATGGGAGCGCTGTTTTTGGCGGGCCTGGGTGTCAGTGCCGTTCACATGGGGAGGGAATGGACTGAAGAAGAGTTGAAGGCGAAGAAAATGGTGCGTTGCGGACTATTGTAAGGGAACCAACAAGAAATTGAATATCCGTCCACCAATGTCACCTACAGACGATTGAAAATGCCCCTTCGACGCGCTGGGGACGCACGAAAGACCGCGTCGCTGGCTTCTTCAACGTGCGTTTTTGGAATTTGAGCTACGCTTTGAGAGGGTCTCACATCTTTCTCAGTATTTTAGCGAGCCTGCATGGGACGAGTTATTGCCACCTCAATATCCACCCCCACACGGAAAACCCTACACTCTTTTACTATCACTTGACGACCTACTGATCACCTCAACCTGGGATGTACGTTGGTCCGTCGTTTGAGTAGCCGTAAGCCGTTATCTGAATCAACTTGACCCTCAGCGCGAACACGGATGGAGGACCGCAAAGCGCCCCGGAGTGGACTACTTCCTGGCTTACATTTCCCAATTTTACGAAGTTGTCATCTTTACGACCCAGTACTTTTACGTGAGTACCCGTGTTTTCTCCGATGTCGTTGATTGTTCATTTGACCGTTTTCCTCTCAGACGGCACAACCCGTGCTAGATCAACTCGATCGCTACAATTTCTACATCACTCATAGACTGTACAGGGAAGCGACACGGTCGAAGGACGGTCAAATTGTAAAGGTGAGAGTTACATTGTCCTCGGGGTCGTAATTCTGTTCTGAAGAATCCAAAGGACCTCTCGTACCTCAACCGTGACCTGTCAAAAGTAGTTCTACTCGACACTGATCCCACCCATACATCGACACATCCTGAGAACGCCGTTATAATACCAAAATGGAAAGGTGACCCCAAAGACCGTGGTTTAATTGACATGATTCCCTTCCTGGAGTGTGCGTTATCTTGTGAAGCTCTGAATGCTACTTTTGTTCTGACGTCGCATGCTATCCAGCTATCGCTATCTATAAACCTCAAGATGTACGACCTATCCTCACAGCTTACCACGGCAAGAATATTCCCTTGGAATACGCAAAGAAAGAAGCGGAGGGTAGAGCCAAACACATAGAAGAGTGGAAACAGAACAAGGGAACCAAATCCAACTCTATCGGCAGCTTGTTCGGACTCTCAGTATGTCTCATCTCTCGTCATTCTTCAATCTCTTCTCATCACAATTGCCCCCTTCCATTTACTTATCACCCAGAGTAACCGCTCCGACACGAATGCTCCTCCCACGTACCTCGAACAGAAGCGGAAGGAAGCACAATTGCAGTATAAGGAAGAGCAGGCCTATATGGCGAAGAACAAGGATTACCTGGAGCAATTGTTGAAACAAGAGCAAGACATGATGGCCGCTCAGGTTCCCAAAAATTTATGGGAGGCAATTGACCAATTCAGAGGAAACCCGCCGCCCGATGCCCAGGGCCAACCAGGCGCGCTCCCGCCATCACAACCGCCGCCCCCTGTCCCTGCTCCACCCCAAAAGTGACGTTCTGGCGGAGGCACTTCGGGAGCGTGAGGGGGACTGGTTCGACGTTGACCCGACCCCAGGCTTGTCTTTACATTGACTTACATACATACTTAGGTAGATTAATGATTCCGACGTGTGCGTTTCTCAACGTTGCGTTGGAGGTAATGATATACTTTACCCTGCTCCTTCATCTCTCTCTCGCACACACGAGGGAGTTGTTCGAAAAATGATGATTTGGCCTTGGGCTCTCCACAGAATGTGATCGTGCTTGTAAGGTTGGCTGGCTATCTGCATTCTTAGAAATCTTCGGGGAGGATAAGCGGGTATTCCTAACAAACAGCCGCCTGTTGCGCAAGGCCTCGACTTGAGCTCACTAACGTCCAGTGTTATTTATACGCCTTTGACGCACGAGTAGCTTGGGTAGAGCGGAGAAGAAGCTGTAAAATCGCACGTTTTCACTAGATTGCGTGGTGGTGTGAGGTTATCAATCAGCTCAGAAAGCAGAACAGTTACTGAGGTCTATCGAACGGGTGTAGGTTGTGGGTTATAGCTAGTCCTTACGCAGTTCGCAATCGAAGATTCAAGGTACGAGAAACGTCAGAGTCTGTTCGAATCTTGAGCTGTTTCCTTACTCTTCTCCCGGCGGAGCCACTTGAGGACTTAGGAAGCCAACTTGCTGGGTATCTATGCGGACTTGGGTATGATAGGGAGAAGGGCAGACGGGCGGGATGATCAAATGTCGAGGGGCCCTCGGAGTTGCTTGACATAGGTCTCTGGCGGCACGAGATTCGCGCAAGCTCGGTCAGCTTCTGGTAAGAGACTCGAGTACGCGGGAGTCAAAAGGTTAACTATGTTTATATGTATACATAGTAGGAAAGATATGGTCAAGTCCGCACAATTGTCGTGTAATACTGGTAACAGTGATTAGGGGAACATCTCCCTGGGGACTGGGAAGCATGTGTGGGCCTGTAGTAAAAAGCTTCAGGCTACAGCTCTGTGTTACCCGGGATCGTGATATTTCTTGTGGGACTTTTCTCTGTGAGTGATGTTCGATGATCGCAGCTCTGGGATGAGAACTTGCGCCTTGACTAGCTCTCAAGGGCCATGGTCTAAATCAGAACCAGTGATATCAGTATGTCAAGGGACCCGCCTCTCGATTGATGCGGGAGTAATGATCTCGGAGGACGACTGCCCCAATGAATGCGAATGTTCTGGGGTTCGGAAGGCCATCAAAATCATTTACCTGTCGTCGTCCATCGAAGACACGCCCGATAGTTGAGTACGAAAGTGGCGACTCCCAATTCTGATGGAACGCACGACGACAAGTAGGATTGTATACGTTCGGGTCGAACGGACTCCCGGTGAGAACCTCCTGCTTGCGTGCGCGAGAGACACTCATTGCAAAGATAATGCAATGAATTCAGTGCAACACCCAGGATAAAATTTCTAGCCCAAACACATGTCGTGGCTCACAGGGACCATGTAAATGCGGGACGACGGAATAAATGAAGTACGAGGAACATAGACCTAGAGGAAGGTAAGTCCCCGACTGCCGTCTTGGTACGCCCTTGCCTCCGCCAATCAGTATCAGCGATGGAAAAGAGCTTCTTCAGGAATTGATTAGGCTGGAGAACCCCAGCTGTCGATGCACCATCTAGAAATGGAGTTGAAAGCCTGTCGAGTCTCAGTTGTGGCTGAAAACGGCAAATGCCGACTCACATTGAACGATGATCCGAAATTTGATCTACCGATTCCACGTTTTGGGGAGCCCTAAATGTTGGCTTCGACGCGTCATGGCCCTGAACATGAGAGTGAATTTCAAGATAATCGACCATCTCAACCGATTGAATGACTTGGCTGCACATGCAGACCTACCTTTTCTTTGCCGAAGGTGAGGTTAGGTGCTGTGAGGTGCTATGAGGTGTTATATGAAGCAGTCTTAATCCGTGGACCAAGGAAGCCTTATCCTTCTCCAATCAAGAAAGGGCGCAGATGTCTTTCTCTTCCGGGGTCGGACAAAACGTCTCAGAGCCCTTGAGAATGGACTTCAATCGTTCCTCCAAGTGGCAAGTGCAAAGCCAATCCCATTTGCTTAGCCTCGAAGTGTATGATGGTGGGCGCCGGGTAGGGTGTCTGAGTAAAGATCATTAAAGATCATTCTTGGATTGTTCCGATAATTTACCTGTGGTCGAGATACTGAGGGTTGAGGAGTAAGATAACAGCAGGAAGATGGTAGTGGCTGTCGAGTTTGAATTAGCGGTGCTCGGACAATTAGATGCCGGGCCCCGAGCACCGACACGAGGCGGGGCGTCAAACCTGCCCTAATTCGAACTGGCCCGGCACGCCGCTTCTATTAGCCGCACAAACAAAACAAAATTAAAAATTGGCATATCCGATTACTCTACATCTTGAACTCGTACCACAACCATCTGTCTGTTCAGGTAATTTTTTACCGCCATTCCAGTATATAAACCTCACTAACTTCTTTCCTAGTTCTTTAGCGAACAACCTCAGTTCAGCTCTTCTCTCGTCCATCGCAACTCGCATCCAAGCAGAAATTGCATAGGGGTTTCCCAACCTTTGCATGTTCTCAAACCAACTTTGCAGCTCACACAACTCGCATCGTGGTTCTAAGCACAACTGTGCTGACTTCCTTCGTAGATTCTAATAGTCTCTCTGCTCTCACTCGCTCTTAATCTTCATCATGGCCCCTAACACTATCGGTGACTCTGGCTACAACACGCCCGACTCTCAGCTCGAAGGTGTCCTTCCCGTTCACCCCACTGCTGCCCGTCGTCCGTACAATATTGTGGTGCAGTCCGAGAACACCTCCTACACCGACGAATTCATCACTTCCAAGTTCCAAAATCGTGGTGCTAACGTTACTGTCACCGACGGGCAGTTCGTCATCAATCCTACCTCTCAGTCCTATGAATTCCAAACCAAGAGGAATGTCTCGAAGACTGGGTAAGTTTTTGAAATCTGATCTGCCTGATTGCGATTTCTCTTACACACGTTCATAGATTGATGATGATCGGCCTCGGAGGGAACAACGGTACCACGTTGACCGCCACCATCCTCGCCAACCGTCATGACATCATCTGGCACACCAAGGGTGGTGTCCAACAACCCAACTATATTGGCTCCCTCCTCCGCGCATCTACCGTTCGTATCGGAAATGACCCCTCTACGGGCAAGGAAATTCACGTTCCTGTCTCCGATGTCCTCCCCATGGTTCACCCCAACGACCTCGCTATTGGCGGTTGGGATATCTCTGGAATGTCAATGGACAAGGCTATGCAGCGCGCTCAGGTTCTCGACTTTGACCTGCAGCGCCAGGTAGCTTCCCACATGGCATTGATGGGCAAGCCTCTCCCTTCCATCTACTACCCCGACTTCATCGCTGCCAACCAGGAAGCACGCGCCGACAATGTGATCCCGGGCACAGACAAGCAGGTTCACCTAGAGCACATACGGGCGGACATCCGGAAGTTCAAGAAAGACAATGAACTTGACCGTGTTGTCGTATTCTGGACTGCGAACACCGAACGCTACAGCGACATCATCTCCGGTGTCAACGATACCGCCGACAACATCCTCAACGCCATTAGAACTTCCCACTCCGAAGTCTCTCCTTCTACCTTGTTCGCTGTCGCGGCCATTCTCGAGGGAGAGCCCTTCGTAAACGGTGCTCCCCAGAACACCTTTGTGCCCGGTGTCATCGATCTTGCCGAGCGTCACCGTTCGTTCATCGGAGGCGACGATCTCAAGTCCGGTCAGACCAAGTTGAAGTCTGTTTTTGCCGAGTTCCTCGTCAACGCTGGTATCAAACCCCTCTCTATCGCTTCCTACAACCATCTCGGCAACAACGACGGTCACAATTTGTCCGCCGAGAGACAATTCAAGAGCAAGGAAATCAGCAAGAGCAGTGTCGTCGACGACATGGTCGATGCCAACAGGTTGCTCTTCAAGGCTCCCGAGGTTGGGCCCAAGGGCGTCCCTGTCGGAAAGGGCGAGCACCCCGACCACATTGTCGTCATCAAGTACGTTCCTGCCGTCGGGGATTCGAAGAGAGCTATCGACGAGTACTATTCGGAGATCTTCTGCGGTGGCAGGTCGACTATCAACATTTTCAACGAGTGCGAGGTGAGTTGTTTGCATTTCAATGTATTATTCCCTCTCTGACGCATTCAATTAGGATTCTCTACTCGCCACTCCTTTGATCCTCGACCTTACTATCCTCACCGAGCTCTTGACTCGTGTGCAGTACCGCAAGGGCAGCGAGGAGTTCGCGCCTCTTTATCCAGTCCTCTCGTTGTTGTCCTACATGCTCAAGGCTCCCCTGGTCAAACCTGGTACGCTTTTCCGTATCAGCGATATTTGTTAGTCGCTAACTTGCCATCCCTCAGGTCATGAGGTCGTCAACAGTCTCAACAGGCAGCGCAATGCGCTCGAATCCTTCTTGAAGGCTTGCATTGGTCTCGAGGGTAACAGCGACTTGCTGCTTGACAGCAGGATCTGGTAAAAAACCTCGTGGGCATAGAGAGCGCTCAACCGTTCCGCCGCCCTCCCAAAGTTTACTTCTTCCTCTCCATACATTCAATGATCGTAATACGAAAGTCTATCTGATTGTCCTTTGTATACATTTGCCTTTGAAATATACGTCTTTTGAACCATACCTATGGTACTGTCTAGCCAAAACCGAAAATTGAAGAGTTCCTTTCTTAGAGGGGAAGTTCCCTCATGACAATGTCAGCTTGGCGACCGTCGTTCGGGACGTGTCTCGGGCTTGCAGATTCTCATTGAATGGCTAATCAGCCTCTTTCTCGGTACTGTCGACATTCTCAGGGCCCCGACTGGAAGCTTCCGTCGCTCGCGCGTCGAGTCTAAGGCTTGGCCTATAGGTAAGTATCCACTGTGCGCCCCACGTCGGGTTAAAGTAACTGGGTTGCGTACTGGTTTTACCAATTCAGTGGGGTTCCGGTTAGAGAGCTAGTGATTCTGAAAGTCAGTATGTTATAACGTGGCACTGGGGTTTCTCGTGAATTTCATGCCAACGTACTTTTTCACTACAAGTACACGTGCATTGATGATGTTCGCGTGCCTTTCACTAGGTTGGTTTTCGGAATATATTCCTAACCTCGCATAAATTTTAACGAGACCTTGTAGCTCTCTCCCCGCCCACCATCGTGGAACTCTGACACCCTCAAGACACAGTGCTCATCCCTCAAAGTTTTATTACCTTTGGGTGCGACGTATGGCAGTGGCGCTCAAGGTACTGTGTACAAGGTACCGTCCTCTCGAGTACAAGCACCTGTCTCTCGCTTATCACTCCTTGACTCCAACGATTCCAGGTTGTAGGCAAAGAGAGACGATGAGATGATTTTGGCACAGTTTGCGTGATCTTTAACGGGCCCTTAGGTGTGTCCGTGATCTTATTTTCTCTGAGCTCAGTCATTTCATAACATAATCTCCGACTTGGTAGGCTCGCGGCCAATCCGGAAAATAGCCATGACGGGCTAAAAGCCTTACTACTAACTTCTGAGCACTCTTTGGAAAATGGTATGTGTCTTGCAGTTCAAGTATGATTCAAAGTTCAAATTCACACTGACAAGTCTTCCCAGATTGTGCAAGCAATAACTCCCTTACATTCAATAAATCCCTCTCTTTCTCCTTTACACCTTCTCATGCTCATACCATCTGTCCATTCTATTCTCAGTTCCAAGCTGTGTGTATGTAAGGGTTCATTATTTTCCCTCACAATCGGAGATTATGGACCCCTACTCATCCATTTATAACCTCCCTGCTTTACCTACACTGATGGGAAACCCAACGTTAAAGCGGTCAAAGTACGCATGACATATTTCCCACAGTCGTATCCTCAGTGCCTAATGCCCAATTCGGTCAATTCCCTTCACATCCCGCATTCCTTTGGACACAGACACCTCCCCAATTGACGATAAACCTTCCACATGTGTCCAAGACATCCTAACTCACCTGATTGAACCCAACCGGGATACTTTTCGTCTGCTTTACCTATCCACAATCCCTTGCACTGTTTACCACGCCTATCTGTCTCGCCCGCAATGTTTCCACCAATCGCTCATCTGTTATTTCACTGGACTACCTGTACTATACATTATTTACATGAACTGTACAATACTTTATGATACCAAATGTGTTCCGCATTACGGTTTCCACCGTATATAAGCTGTAGCTAGACCAAGATGTACTTTAGTTCCGTTTTATCGTATATTCTCGTCTACAGTCAAGTCTCCAAGCTACAGCAAGCTCATCAGTGGTGTGTTCCACTTTACAAGTCTCAACCTAACAAGTTCTTTTGTTGTTCTAGGTTACTGGTTAGGACCTATACCGATTGCGAAACAACCCGCATAGACAATTTGGGTCAACACTTCTCAGTCCGCGTTACTTCCGGGAGGAATTAACTCGACAAACCACCTTCAATCGGGAGATCTCAGGTGTCACATTGCACTGTTGAGGATTTCATATGTTTGAACCAGTCAGGATTGCTGCGTTTGGGCTAGTGACTTCTATCTTTCTGCGTTCGGTTTAACAACACTTTCGGTCCCAGCTTGACTTAGAAAAGAGGCCTGTTACAGTGTACCATGTATTCTACTGTGTATACTAGTATCAATATCAGCAGCGCTCTGGGGCGCAATTTTGTGTTACATTTGTACCAACGCATGATCTAAAGCCAATGTCAACAAGCCGTGAATTCAAGTCGAAAACCCCCTGAATTCACGATAACTACCAATTGAGATTCCCTATGTTCAGGATGACATCAGTGAACCACCGTACAGCTTGTACTGAAATCTCACTAGGAAACCCAATTAATTGGGTGTTCTGAGACCATATCATTTTTATTTGGTTCTCAGTAGTCATGATTTCGGGTGGAAACCTGGTTGAAACTACACGACAACCGGGTGAAAACAACCCGTCACTTTCCAGGTTACTTTCACTAGGTGCGGGGCGCACAGTGATCCCCAATGAACATTACACTGTGGACCATCAATACAGATTCTCAGAAGCGCACCTTAGGCAGCTAGATAAGTAATAGAATTAGTCCTCATTGGGTGATTTTACCCCCGTGAGAAATAGGCCTTAGTGGGTCTGCCCTCGTAGCCTGATGGTGAGGTGAACACCCTGCTGCCGTGATGGGCAAGTCCTTCATCTGCTCCCACCATGGGCAACAACAAGAACAGCCACAAAAAGTGCCCTCCTGTTGGCCGGTGCACTCACAGCTTATTAAAGCGCAGAAATTGTTCTGTCCCGCAGAAGGGCTAGGGGGGTGCAAAAATGAGCTCCCAGAAATGCTCGATTAGCACCTTGGCCTGCAACCAGAGCAACCAGCAGCCTCAGGGTTCCAGAGCGCAACAAAACCATCAAATGACATGTCTAAAAGCACATTGAATGACCTTCTCAACAATCTCACATATGTGGCACTACAAAAATTGCCATCCACCAGCCCCAGCAACCTACCCAACCCCAACATACATATGGTATGTGTTCAAAATAGCTCTTTTATGGCCATAATGAATTCTTAGACATGATAGCATGCCTATGGGTACATCTCAAGGCTCGAGTGTGCCTTGCTGGATGTGGTTGTGTTGGACTATAGCCCCTGCAGAGTGTACTGCGGGTTGCTACGGCCTCGAACATCCTAATATCCGGCCTTGTCTTCTGTTTACATTTCTTGTTCTTTTGTTCAGATCCCTCCTAATTACTGTGGTTAGACCCTATTCTACATAGTACTTAAACTAGTTTGAATGTCATGATTCGGGACTCCTCCTGGTTTCTCTTTCTCAAAGACCTTGGAGTTTCACAGGTTGTGCACGGGGTGCACAACTGCATCCACCACTCACACCATTACATCCCTCACAGTTCTTTGTGTCCTCTGGACTATCAGTCAACTGCAGCTATTTGTTTCTGGCTCTGTTCTGTTGGTGACCAGGGATTATCTGCACACCCAACATCAGAATGTGAGTATTCACCATTGTTTGGTAATGCTTTCTCTGTACTCCTTCACCTCCTCCTTCCCCTAATTGTAGTATTACTATGGACACTAACACATTTGGTTTCTCCCTAGTGAATATGGCTGGCATTTGACTCATCCCTCATTAGAGGGCTATACTAAATGCTCCATAAACATTTAGTATGACCGTTCTCAACCAGTAGCGTAATTCCCGTAAAATAGTTGTTGATGGGTGACTAGATAGCCAATGTATCTGAGGTTCGTACTTTACAATATAATGTATGTAATACAAAGGCTTAGTATAATGGCAATAACGGCAACAGTTCCTCTATTGGGTCACCAACCATGGCTTGAGTCTCAGTCAAGAGATCTAGAAAATTCAAGACTGCCCTTGGCTGATTGGTGCTTTCCAGACCTCAGTTTGAATCAGTTTCTTATGTCAATCTTCAGGTGATGGCATTCATTCGGTTGCAAATTGATAAAGGAAAGGCATTTGACAATGAGTCTATTTGCACAACTCCTTCAATCCCAGATACTCTTTTCAAGAGCTTGTAGAGCCTCTCACACATTGATATGTTCAGCAGTAGTCAATCGATCAGGCATGGTGACTCTATGAGATGTGGGGCGGTCAGTCCTCATTTCTCGGAGTACCTGTCTTGAGAGTCTGGATATTGAACGTTTGCTGGTAGATATGACTTATGGGTAATCTGACATTGATTTTTGATTATAAAATACTCGTAGAGATCTATACTTACTCACGAGATGATCCACATAATTTTGTGGTGCGGTTGTAAAATGAGGTGAGTTGAACATCATGGTTGAAGGTTGTCCAACACGAGTTGAAAGCAATATTGGTTCGCCAAAGGTCATCATTTTTTTGTTGGAGGGTTTGACACACACAAACCTCACCACTACTAGCTATTAGATCTTTATATATCTTGTACATCAACTTCTACAGGTTTTGTGGAGTGATACCGCATTGATGGTGTGTAGTAATGATTTTATGTTTTTGGTCCATTGACCGGCCAACCGGGTTCTTTGCAATAGCTGAGTTTTCTGACATATCTGCTTCAACAGCGCTGGCATGGTTTGCATAGTTTTTGGGTCATTCCAAGCCCTCCCACGCTTTTGCATGATTGTTAAACAATACAATGAGCTACTATGATTATATGATATATATAATTCACTATGTAGACCCAGAGGAGATTCTTTGGTGCCAAATTTGCTATTGTATCACTCTCGACTCTTGAGCAGAGCAAATTTGGCTACAGAGACCTATGTCATTCTATCGTGGGATGGAAGGTCTGAAAGGTGCAGGGCCAAGGCGCTGGACACCCTACTAACAGGGATTGAGAGGGCATGTACAGAATATAACATGAATTGATTAATTCCACTAGGGGTGCAAGGCATTGTGCAATATTAGAGCCCATTAGAAGGGGCACAGCAACAGATCAAAGGGAGCAGGGCCAGTCCAAGTGTGAAATCCAGTTGTCAGAAGGTGTCGCTGTAGCGCCTGCTACTAGCGCTCACTATTTTAGCTTAATTTTAAGCGATTTATGGAACTTCAGAAGGTATAATATCTGAAGTATATTTAGTATTAGTGTGAGCCCAAACGGCTAGTAAAAGGTTCAGGACTAGCACAGAAGGATAAGACGATACTAAGTCATCTTACTGCACCCGAAACCTGTAGGGGTCGCTATAGATGCGCCACACGCCGGTGTAAATAAAACCTAACTAATATAGCCAAATCTCCCCAACACTGGATGTAGCTGAAAGGCACGGGAAACGTGGATCGGCGTTGATCAAAGGTTCCGCTCTTAGTCAGACTGCACCAAAGCTGATGAAATCGATACAAGAAGTCCTTCTACGAACTAAGCGAAGCTCCGCACTTGTCTAAAGCTCGGAGGGAGTGTGTATATGTGTGTGTGTAGGTTGTTAGGAGGGAATATAGCTCGTATATGTGAAGAGCGATGTGTGTGTGTGTGCTGCGTAAGTTCGTTCTGAGCCTCAAAGCAACTGCAGAAGAACCCCCTAAGCGTTCAGAATACCCAAAGTTCAAATACCCAAGTAACAATAATGACCCCAAGTGGTCTACCCAAACCAAAGACCTTGCCAATCGGTCAATGGAACGAACTCCTTAGCTCAAACGCCTCGGAGGTTCAACTAGCCTTGCCAATCGGCGTAGTTGGATACCAAATAAGTTCAATAAGTTTCTCAAGTCAAACAGTCAAGTTCTGAAGTTCAACAAATCGTTCTATTCTGTTCTAATGTCTCTCCTGAAGCTAACCCAAAGACCCTAGAGCGTGCCACCAATCAGGTTTCTGCTTTCGGAGCCTTGTAGATACTTTCGCACGGATTGCCTCCTCAGCCTAGTCAAGGGCGTTGGTTGCTTTCCTGGTGAAATAGTACGGATTGCCTGGGGATCCTTGATGAAAACCCCAGTCCTTATATACCCTAGCGGTTACTAATTCTACCTAATCGTACCGATTGTGAATATACATCTGATTTCTACCTAAAACTACCTTCTTTGGTATTTCTTTCGGAGAGTTTGTATTATTCTACGCGTTTTGGGACCCAAAGTCAACAATTACTATTTGCTTCG
>JANHQD010001936.1:0-21575 GCA_024721195.1 Marasmius sp. AFHP31
TCGATGTATCAGTTCCTCAAAGAATAAGAAAGAAAGCGGTAACTCACGTGTATAAGTAGAAACAGCGTCGTCAAAGCAGTCCTGCCAGTAAAATCGTCAATAAACCCAATCCATCTTGAACCGAGACTTTCAGAATCAGATGTACAGAGTTGGCACTGAGTAGACCAAAGCAGCTTGCGTAACACAGATATTCTTCAATTGATGATCCCATTCCGATATGGAGCCGATGAAATGAGATGGTTTGCGAAAGAACAGCAGAGAATAGGAAAGACACGACACAATCCAAGAGACGCAAAAGGTATGCCAGGTCGAGCATCGTTTAACGTGAGGAGAAAGGAGAGCAGTTGCGAAAATGAGAGTCATCCCAGCTGCGCCCAAGAGCTCGAGGACAACAAAAGCATAGATATTCGAATGGGGCACTGGTTCCAGTAAGCTTGGCATCGTGAGGGATGGTGGAGAGACCCGAACAAGGAGCAAAGCCGGCGATGCTTTCCCTTAGGCAGGCACCTGAGGTATTCCCACGCGTAGGCAGGCTTCCTAATCGACTCGATCAAACGTCTAGCATTCGACTCTAGTCTTTTGCCACCGTCACCGTCCACGGTAGAACGATTCTGTGAGCGCGTCCAATCGGATATCATCCAAGGTATCTGTGCATTCGGCCGCGACCCCAACGCTAGCCTTGAAAATTCACTTTCATCTATCCATTGAGGTACTAGCCGCAAGTCGGGTTGCAGCCTCCACAGTGATAAGGGTGTTGGCACTGGAACAGCTTTGGGTCTCATGCATCTGCAGTCCAGAATACCATTCGGGTCCCGTTATTCTGGAGGCGGTATCACTGATACTTATCGAGTCGCCTGGATTGTTCATTGTCCGGGTGTTCTCTGGAAATCAAGGTTACAATCTCAACCCAGCCTGACTCCTCCATCTGACCTCCTCAACACTCATGAGCTCGGGATACCTGAGCTTCGACGGCCTAACATTGAAAGGGCAGATTATATGATTCTTCAATCGACATTGATCAAATCGGTGTTGAACTGGACCGTAAGCTCGTTGTAATTCGTTCGGATTAGAAGTATCAGTCTCAGGTGGCGTAAAATTGGGAAGCGTATTGGAGCTTCGCGTTGCGAGCGTTCGAGGCTCTCACCCGAAGACCTGCTCAGGCTGCGTCGGACCACTGAGGATTCGTGCATCATGACCTGCATAAGGTCAGTACTTATGGTTGCGCTCTGAATATCAGCGTACTCATGCCATCTACTAGAGATTATCTAGGTTTCGATGCAGTTGAATTTGGCGTATTTGGAAGACCTCCAAGTCCCAAGCCTCCTCAGACTCACTGACGGCCTCTTAGTCTCTGATATGTTTATCCTTTCGCATGGTGAGATGGCCGAGTGGTCTAAGGCGCTAGATTTAGGTATTCTCGTACCGTATCTCTAGTCATTCGTGGCGTGGGTTCGAATCCCACTCTCATCATTTTGTTGGAAAACAATATGGAAACCTTCCCGAGGAATGATCTGACGATCCAAACTTTGAGGTGGAAGCTTGAGGAGGGGTGGGGCGCGTGCGCCGCGGGATTATTGTCACGTGAGTTGCAGACGCGACGCGTACGCGTGCGTGACTAAGCTTTTCTGTTGACTGACTGTCACTGTGTCAGTGTCACCGTGATCCCTTATTGTTCCTAACCACCATGTTCCACTCAAGCCCTGTCTGCATCTCACCTGTTACTCCTCATATAAACCGTACAATATCAAGCTGTTCATACAGTCATCACGATATCCACAACTACACACCGCTAAATTCCTCACCTCTTGCTGGCGGTTCAAGTCCGCCTGGTCCCCCTTCCTCACCTATACGACAGATACAGGAGCGTAGACGGTCACAGCACAAGTCAAGAACGAGGTCCAGTCACAGCTATGGGCAACAGTCGTCGCCGTGCACGTCAATGTCCATGTCAATGTCAACCGAGACTGGCTCGATCCTACGAGAAAAGTTCCGAACTTCCTGTTTGGAGCGCGCAAAAGACGCGAGGAGGAAGACAGTCAAGAACAAAAGAAGAATGGAACCAATGTGTAGTAGTGAAGGCTTCGACATGGACGAATTTATGGACGTAGATGACGAGAACGCGAGTGAGGCTGAAGACGACTTTGACGACGAGGTGAGTCATTTCTCACCCGGTCCTCATAGGCTTGACATATCCCTTTTCTTCACTTAGGTTCTCAGGCGTGTCATGCTGAATGATAATCGAAAACTTAAGCACAAATATCGACTGTCTTACTATGCCACATGCGGAGACTCGTTCGATCCCGATATTGAAGACGTCGAACAATGGGAAAACGAGTTACAAGGTAATTGACTGGAAACTGCCGTTTCGCCTGTTAATCTCCATCACAGAACTCGAGCCACCACTCTCCGAACCTCCCTCGTCGCAGATCGATCAACTCACTCCCGAAGACCTTGAAGATGCGGAGCTAGAAGCGTACGTAGATGACTGGGAACGACAGAAGGCGCTTGCGGACTTTGTGGATATCCCTGCCGAAGAATTATTCAACTGGGACGAGGACGATCTGAACGTTGACAGACGACAGAGCCCCAGTAGAGACATGGAGCTATGATCCGACCTCTTGCCCCGTGAAATCGTGTTTCAGTAGACCCCTCGAGTCTATCTTGTATTGGTACGGGCCTACCCTTGCTTGCATCTTGGTTTTGCTTCGATCACTTGATTATCTTAGGTATCACGATTTAGTAGTGCGTGTATCATATAGGACGAACGCTAGAAGAAGTGCAGACGTTCCAGCAAGTCGATTCAACATGAGCCTATGAGCAAAATCTGGACAGACATTCGCACCTTGCTTATCTCGATATGTCCAGAGTCCACACGCCATTCACGCGTGTCACTGTCTCGACTAGCGGTAATGTTGACCGGTTCCCCCACTTGGGAGGCTGGTCCTAGAGCAACAGTGGTGAATATTCTACAAAGTACGTCCGACCTGCAGCCACACCACATCCTTCTGGGTTTGTATTCTGCAAAATTCTGGGCCTCAGCTGAGAGACGCCCATCTCCGCCCGCCATTCAATTGGAACACTAGTTGAAACCTTTGCCCTTGCGCCCATCAGAAGCTTTTTCAGTGTTCGATTGTCTAATTCATTGAAGGCGCCTTGGCGTCAACTGCACGGTATATAAGGGTATATATAAAGACGAGCGTCCGACAGCTTTGCCCGTGCCGCGTCATAGCGCTCTCTCCTCGTTCCCACTGTTTCTTCCGTCTATGTCATGCTCTATGCCCCTTTTGCTATAAGAAGCCCTCTAATCCCCCCTTAACTCATACAGCTGTGCAAACCAGAAAACACGGGACCGATCAAGATAGGCAACTTTCAAAACCAAACTTCCCACCGTACTGCAAGATGCCTCCCTCACTCTTTCATGGCGGCCGCCGACGACCAGGACGTTTCGTTCTCCTCCTTGGACTATTCTTCATCGGAGTACTCGTCGCAGAACTGCTGGGTGACTACTCACAATCCAATATCAAGCAAGTCCTCTTGAAGCAGATAAAGGCCTACCGAAGCGGCGGTAACAACGCCAATGACCCCGATGGTCGGTGTCGCGTCGACAACCAGACCCCAGGAATGGGACACACGTGCGATATTGAAGACGACGACTCAACGGGCAAGGACCGCCCAGGCCAACCTGCGGCGCAAGAATCGAATGGAGGACTCGGAAGTGTCCTAAACCCCACTACGATACCCGGCGGCGCTGCGACCCACGGCTTTACGGTATTCGACGAGCTTTATCTCCGGGATGGGACGCTTTACGTGGTCACCAAAGACCGGAAATCATTTCCAAGATTGCCTGAGATACTTGCAAAACCGCTCAAGATGGAGCCAGGCGTATCATTGGTACCCACAAGCGACGTGAGTGCCCTATTAGCAACCTGAAAACCCTGTCAACTCATTAGCTTTCAGGAGATGCAGTTTATCAAGCCAGAACGTGCAAGAGGGAGGTTTGGCGACCATATCCACCGTTTTGATGGCTTTACTATTCTGGTGTACGACCCTTCACAATTCATGCATGTCAGCCCTTGATACTTGCAAGCAGCAACAAGATAACTGACGGTATTTCTCCTAGCATTATTATCATTGGTGGGGCGAGATCGTATTAGGGTTATGGCGCGTCTATTCCAAACTGGGTGTGCGTGAAGGGGACACCGTCACCCCGCTACCTTTTCCCAAACGCTTCTTGGCACCCGTGAGTATTGGACGTCTCACAAGGGTATCTTCCTACGCTGACACGAAGTCCAGTTCGTTGAAGAAACCGGATGGCGCGATCGCGCTTCTATGAACGGACCACTTATGCGTGCCACCTTCCCGGGAGTCGCAGTAGAGACGGGACACTACTGGCAGGACCTAATTGAATTGGACATGACCTACGTGTTTAGCAGGGTGTTAGTAGTCAATAGAGAAGCTGCTCACAAACAGTGCGTCTCCCTCCTACTTTCCCCAAGTTCTGCAAGTTGCTTATCCAGTCCACTTCCCAGCCCCTTCAGTAGTCAATGGTTCAAGATGATAGCGGGCACCATGAACGTCACTGCGCCAGAAGGTTTCTGGGATCCCATTCGACATTCATTGCTCACGAATCTACTGGGTTATGAACCCCAGTTTAGCGGA
Organism: Marasmius sp. AFHP31; assembly: GCA_024721195.1. Taxonomy (NCBI): domain Eukaryota; kingdom Fungi; phylum Basidiomycota; class Agaricomycetes; order Agaricales; family Marasmiaceae; genus Marasmius; species Marasmius sp. AFHP31. Next base: position 4,660 of record JANHQD010001936.1, read on the forward strand.
CCAGGAATTGTCGTCTCGCCTCCGAAAGCAGCATCCTCCGCCCCCGTAGTGACTTATATCTCGAGGCAAAGAACTGGGAGAAGGCTTAAACAGGAGGACCATGAAGCGCTCATTGAGGAATTGATGACTTTGGGGGGCCAAGGATTCTGCGAAGTCAACGTCGTGCAGATGGAGGATATGTCATTGAAAGACCAGATCGAACTCGCAGCAAGGACCACGGTGTGTCTTCTCGAAACCTATCATGGCGAGGAGCTTTTACTCATTGCAAACCTACGCGATCAGATCATGATCGGGGTACACGGAAATGGTCTGACGGTGAGTCGGCGAGAGCCTTCCTGGCGGCGGTAACCACTTATAACTCTGGATGCACGGTATTCACAGCACCAACTATGGATGAGACCCTCCGCGACATCGACTGTTGTTGAATTGCTGGTACCTGGGGGTGCGTCCTGAGCCTTAGGATCCCCTCATTGCCATCCGTTGACACGTCCACTTTCATAAGGTTATACCTATGACTTCGAGCTACTAGCACGAAATATGGGGCACAAGGTGTGTTGCCACATTGTCCTGCTGACCTCTACCGGCACGTCTTCTAACGAACACTCATCAGCACTATGCGGTTTGGAACGATACCTGTGTGACCTACCCGAAAGGGACTACACACAAAGGTATCAAATATCCGCCAGGGTTTCATGGGAGCCAAATACCGGTGTGGCCAGAAACCGTGGCGAACATCATTCGACAGCGGTTATCGGGAGCTGAGGTTAGTGCCCGTGCGCCTTTTTTGCTTCACGAAGGGGTCGGCTGATTGCGTGAAAGTGAGAATAGGACCTCTATACTCCGTAGCTGGAGGGTTGCATCCGTATCCAAGGTCGATCTAAATAGAGCTCGCCGGGCTGGGCGCGGGTTGCGATTTGGCTTTACTCGTCGGGTTTCAGTTACATTGTGCCACTTCTAGCACGGCTGATTGGTTGCCTAGTGGTTAGTGTCGATCTGGCCCTAATGAAAATTCCCGCTGTCGCTTGCCTTCAGAGAGCTGCCCGACTTCTTGGTACTTCGAACGTTCGAGGGACGTCCATCTGGTTCGTCGTGTGGAGAAGAGTCGGCCATGTCCGCTCCGAGTTAAGATGGCTACTGCTCCAAGTTAGTTCGCGGAGGCATCGCGACTCAATCGCAAATGGGGCTTGAGATCCCGTAGGCGGCCTCGGATCGGGATACTTGGCATACCACAACATTTCGACTGTCAGCGCCTCCACATCCCCGCAAGGTCGGGACCGGGACGCTAGAATCGACATGTTCTCATCGGGGAACAGTGGCTGGCCGCCGCCATATTCACCCGTTCCGATCGTGCTTGAACAACTGACCTCAACCTGAATAAGTACCAGGGTAATCGGGGGTCCTGGGGATAGGGGGGTTGCTGCAGCTGCGGCGGAGTAGCAGGCAAGTACGACCGTCCGGTAATGAAGCCATTCGGTGTAGCGGAAAGGTGAGTCCGTGCATTAGATAGTCCTTCGGAGCCGGGTAGAGTGGTCGAAGCTGTTCGAGAGGGGAGGGACGCAGCGGACGGGCCGCTGGGCAAGACCTGGCCGAGATCGATGTATGAACGGAACCTCGACGTCGATCGCATTGAATGCGAAAGGGGCGGGAGAATCTGGAGTATTTTAGCCCTACTGAGTTATGAGCTCGAGTACTGCGGCTCTAAAGCAATTTCGGCTTTGATTTGACTGCTTCCAGGAGAGATTGAAGGACAACTCTCCACAAGTCGCTTACCCAGCGGTTGGATTTGGGTCTCAGGACGACCTACAACGATGGGTGGTCTGCCGTTGGTCAAGTGAGAATGCAGGTGGCGTTTATGGAGCGAGATCTCCAGGAAGATGCGAAGTCAACGCCCGTGAACGGTGGCGGAACCTGAACGTGAGAGTTAGTTCCCCTGTATTCACTCGTATCAGGGACGATAGCAATAGCAGGAGTGCAGTGGGATCGGTCTTCCCAGGAGGTAAAACGACAATTCAAAGAGGTCGAGAGTGAAAACTCCTTACGCTCTAACTCAACGTTCCTTGCCCAGCTTCTCCGCGCGTTCCTGATACCAGCAAGCTCTAGCTCAGTGCGCTAACGTGAACGTTGGCAAAGACTCCCACATAGTTGATGAGTGGACTTAAATCGTGGTTTCACCGTGTCAGCACTGGGTGGCACAGATGTGGCCACAAGCTGACAGCCTTTTTCCAGCAAGCAACAGTCCGCAAAACAGGGAGGGAACCGACATGGTTGTTATTGCGTTGGGTCGAGCTTCTAGAGTGGCGCCGCCATACACGTAACGATACATAAATGTGGAGGCAACTGACGGAATTGTTGCCCATCTGATATGTTCATTTGGTCTTGACTTTATGTTGATGAAGCTTGACGGGATTTCTTAAGCCTATTCTGTCCTAGCTAGCATATGGCATAGAGTATCTATGATTGCTTATTGATTGGATCTCTTTCCATTGACAGAAGCGCATGTTTTGTGACTGGCGAAACCGAAACTTGACGTGAACATTGGAAAATCGGAGGCCAAAGACTGGCTAAAAGTTGTCTCAAAGAGGATGGTTCAAGCTTCGATAGTGTAATGCATCACGTCGGTGAGTGAGTGAGTTGTAAAAGAGAAGGAGAAGTTTCCTATGACAGACTTCAAAGCTGAGTTTTGGTACGATTCTGTCAAAAGTGTCATCGGGACTGCTAAATTTGGACTAGATCACGGGAAATGCGTACTCCGCTTAGCAAAAAACAAACCGAGATCCTTTGCAGCGATCCTCTAGGATGTATTTAACTCGTCTCTTGATGTTAAAACGACGCAATTGCCTTGCTCTCTGGACCCTTTCACACCTCCGTAGTCTCCCTGGGACCCATTCTGAGCACCTCGTAGTCAAATTCGCTGCTTCAGACTCTGAACGAAGAGGTCAAATATGGGAGACAACTATCAGGACATATGGTGCGTTCATTCGATTTCTCTTGAGTCACTGAGCCTGATGTACTCGCAGCCAGGTAGTGCACAGACGACGCCAGCGCCAGATACAGTCGCTCCCTAGTGGCACCTTCGAACCGATAACTCGCGCGGAAGAGGAGATTCTCTCGTATTCCATCTCGGAAATTATCGCGAAATGTAGTCGAGGCGAATTGACAAGGGTCGCGATACGGCAGACCTATATGAAGAAGGTTGTCGATGCGCAGAAGGAGTTCAATTGTGTTAGTGAGGTCCTATCCTTGGATGAGGAAGAGGAACCACAGAAGCAGCCCGAGGAGCTAAGCGGAACAAATAGGCCATTAGAAGGAGTCCCGGTCACTATCAAAGGTTCGAAAGCTTCTCTTTCTATCTCCTGAATTGAACTTTCAACTTTTGCTTCGTTGTAGACACAATCGATGTCGCAGGCCACCACACAACGATCGGTTTCGCACGGAATGCCAATAACCGAGTTGAATCTCATAGTCCACTAGTTCAACTTCTGCTGGACGCAGGATGCATTTTGCTTGCCAAGTCTACGGTACCAGCAGCTTTGTTCAGCATTTCAACTGGCTCGCCTCTCTTCTCGGGACCTACTCTGAACCCACACAACCCACTGTATGGTGTCGCTGCTTCCACGGGAGGAGGGGGTGCACTCGTTGCATCTCGTTCTGCACTCGCTGAAATGGGATCCGATGTAGCGGGCTCTATTCGTTTGCCGGCCCATGTTACCGGTGTATACGGACTAAAGGGAAGTGCAGGCAGGTGGCCGAGTGAACGAAACCAGAGTAGCATGGAGGGTCTCGAATCTCTCAAGACACTCGGTGGTCCTCTGACGCAGCGCATGGGTGACATGATCGACATCTGGCGCGGTGTAATCAATATGAAGCCTTGGGCATACGAGTCGGCCTGCTTGCCGATCCCATGGAGGGAATCAGAGCTCAAGGATGTGACAGGGAGGAAGCTCAAATGGGGAGTTGTTTGGACTGATGGACTGATACCGCCCTCTCCGGCTTGTCGTCGCGCTTTGACGATGGCTATTGACGCCTTACGGGACGAAGGACACGACGTCGTGGATGTGTGAGTCGTCCTCAAGTCTTCGATTTGTCCGTCATTAACGCTGTTCTCTTGTTCAGCACTCCCTACACACCCTCAATACCTGAGTTACTTACCATCGGCTACCAACTTGCATTTGGTGACGGGTGCTCTCAAATTCAATCCCAGTTACACGGTGCCGACGAACCCTTGAATCTCCCCCTTCAAGCTATCGTCGATATGGTCAGGCTTCCCGGCTGGAAGCGGTCGCTCTTGATCCTGCTAATTAGAATCTTGGCCTTGTTCGGAGTCGGTGTGCCCACATTCGATAGCACGAGCACGAACGAGCTCCAAAGCATACATCGATCGTGGCTCTCTCGGTTACTCGACTCGGTTTTCCCCCGCCGACACGTCGGATATGCGTTTTACAAGGATCAACTCGGTCTCCTGTCGATCGTGAAACCCCAGACCGTCCTGTCGGAACGGGGATTGATACATGCTCGGAACGGATTCCGACGCGATTGGCACGAAAAGGTGTGGAAGGAGCATGGTCTCGACTTCATTATCACTCCTGCTGCGCCGCTTCCCGCAATACGAGAGGAGATTGTCGCAAAGCGGTGGCCGTTAGGTGAAGACTCAGTTGGAGACTCGAAAGAAGAGGATAGTCAGCGCGGCTGGTTCTCTAAGCTCTTTAGGCGGTGGTGGCCGAAGAAGAAGATGAAGCAAACGGTTGGAAGAGGTGATCCCGAGCGAGCGGGTTTGGCAATCGCAGGATACGCTTTTTTGTTCAACTTAGTGCGTCCTCAATACGTTTTTCACCGCATCCTATACAATGTTCTCATACAACTAAATCTCTAGCTCGACTACACAGCTGGTGTTCTCCCGATCACAACCGTCGACCGAGACGTGGATGCGTTGGTTCCCCCGCATCCCGAAGCTCCGGTTCACAAGGTTCGACCTAAAGGCGAGGTCTACGAGAAGATGCTCCCTCGGAGCATCTATATGCGATATAGCGACGGGCGAGTACCGTCACCTGACGAACGGTATCCTCAAGCTTATCGTGAGCCCCCTTCTCCTACGTCAACTAGTTCCACCCTGGTGGATGATCAAGTCTTTGACAAGCTCAAGTGTCCAAATCCACCGTCATCTTCGTCGCTTCCATACTACGCCAAAAGCTGCCCCTCCTATACTGCTTTTTCTGCGTACGACTCGGTTGGCATGCATGGGCTGCCTGTTGGTATACAGGTCGTTGGGAAGCAGTTGGAGGAAGAGCGAGTCCTGGGTGCAATGAAAGTTGTCGACGACGTGATACGCAAAGCTGGTTGGAGCATCAACTAGTCTTTCCCTCTCCCTCTCTTCTTATCATTATTTTCTATTTTGTTGCATGCTCTAGTACGGAACTCATTTCGACTCTTCACGCGTTCTTTCCCCTTCGTTTCATTTTCATTGGCGACATGTTCTCCATCTTATCACTCGTTCAATCTTAGCATTAACCTCCTAAGCACCGTATTCATATTGTCGAACTACTGTACTCGAATCTGCCAAGTAATCGTGAACATAAATAGTATCACTTCCACTTCGATACCCCGAATATAACTTGATCTGTTTAAGAAGAGAGAAGAAAAGTAGTGAGTAAGTCTCAAATAGGGCTTGAAGTTTCAGTTTACGGTGCGCGAAGGCAACAGACAAGAGATCTCGGGCAGAGAATTAGCGACGGTCCGCGGCGACGGGAGTAGCGAATATGACCACCACTACCACTACCACTAAACTGCTGCGAATCCCTAGTGGACTCACAGCGAGATAAGACGCATCTCGCAGACACCAAAACCGACAAAATATCTTCTTCATTTCTTTCATTTTCATTCCTCAGCTCGACATGCCAGTGTATCCCCAACGGTTCTCGGCGTTTCCGAATCCTGCGGACAAAGGCGCCTGCGCCCGGTTCAGACTACAGCGAAAAGCAACAAACAGGGCTCAACAACGATGGCTCTTCAATATACAATTCGGGATCTCCGTGCACAAATGGCCAGGATGCAGGAATCCATGATTGTACAGTCTCAGGGGCTTTCAGAGGTTGTAGAATCGCAAAGGCAGACAAACATGGCAATTCTCGAGGCCGTGAGTGCAATTCATAGGTCCACACTCGAGTATTCTGTCCGCGACCATCCTCCTCAGCCCCCAAAAAGTCTTTCAGCACTCGCCGCCCCCTTCGAGCCCCTTTGTCCAGTCGCTCCTGACCTTCACCCGAACCAAGTATTACTCATCCCGAAGGCTCCACCGTCGATCGATCGAATGACCTTCCGCGCTCCAAGACGGTCACGCCATCTTCGACTTTCTCACCACCATTGGTCTCATCGACGCCTTGCAGTCCTTCCGTTTCTTTTCCCGGGTTGAAAGGAATGTTCAATAGGAGGCCGAAACCTCTTGAACCTACTACACCGCGCGCCTCAGGCTCACCTTCATCATTACCAGTCTGATTCACCTTTGTTTCCAATCAACCACCGAAACACAAAGTTTGATTTTGATCTTGTGTTTTTGGTGAGCAGACGTCGCTTTTTGCTTCAGTTACTCCTGTTTGTTTGGAAGAACCATGTTGGTTCATCTTGTTACTCTTTCGAAGGAGACATTTTGGATAGCCTACATGAGCATTAACAAAGAACCGGCGAGGAAAATACGTGTAATTTACATTTATTTACCTGAGTTACTTATGTAGCGGAGTCGGCCAATCTATAGTTGTTTCTTCAAGCTTCATATCCCCAGAGGAGAAATTGAATAGCAACGGGCTGAAGACGGAACATCGACGCCACTTTTGCTTCGACCTGGTGGTGGGTGATCTTTTGGGACCTCGAAACGCGCTAATCAAGTTATCGGACTCGCATCAACGCGCGAGCTTTCATATCGATCCTTTTCACTAGCGGTAGGAGATGCTATGATACCTGTAAGAAGTTTTAAGTTTGCGGGGCGGTGTTCGACAGAGTATATTCGTATCATTGAACTATCCGTATCTACAGGACCAGATAAAGATATTGGAGTGGCAGTCGGTCGAAGCGTCTTCACTCACCGCGAACGTTTGCGAAGAAAGTGGTATCGAGTGCTCGTAATGGCTAGATTACGATTTCGTGATTCAGACTCTAGAAGTGGCAGGGAGGTACCCAGCAAGTCAAGTCGGGAGTTGCGTGTGGGCCGGCTACAGATACTGAAGACGCCGAAAGTATCCGCTCTGATTCGTGTAAGACGACAAGAGGATCTATCTATCGACATGGAGCTACGAGCCTTGCCAACAATAGGCAGATTGGTGCGCCCAAAGTGGGTTCGATTGGTGCAGAAATATACCGGGCGACTCTTATGGAAAGTGACGTTCGAATCGATCATCCACGAGAATGAACGAGAAGAACGCACTCAACTTGTATCTCCGACCTCAAACCAGGTTTGACCAGCCTTACAGGCCCACGCGCTTCAGCTTCGATTTGCCTTACTTCCAAACGGTGTACTTGTTTCGAGTTTAAACGGAAGTTGAGATTTCCAGAATTATGCGCTATTGAATCACGATTCGGACGTTGAATCAGCATCTGTCACTTCTCTGGCAATGTGAGAGCGTTGAATCGACGTAAGTTGCGCTGAGACAGGAATGACAGTATACAAGGAGTTGCTCGACGGGGAGGGGGTTCAATTGGTTGTTGGACCGTGGTGGTGGTTGTTCATACGCTGAGTCAGCGCCAGCGCTCAGCGGCGACCGGCGACTCCGTAGACGGCCCGCAAGACACAGGCCAATCGGGAACTTGACCTCGACCTCGACCTCCATCATCATCAAGTTCGACTCTTCAGGTGGCCGTCAGAACTCGACATTTCAGCTGGGTTCGAACTTGCTTTCGGCGAATCTGAGATGTCAAATCTCGATTGGTGATTGGTATCGATATTGATCCGGTATCCAGCTGAATCACTGATTGCAAGGCTAGCCTAATACCCCAAGGCCGAGCCTCGAGCCAACCTCTGTGGCAGTGGCTTGTCCTCGAACTCCTGGATGTTGACACTAGAGACGCAATCAAGACCGACTGGGAACGGGGGGAAGGATGCATCGCAGGCATTCAGCCCGGCTGCTGTCATCAAACCACTCCTCGAATTCAGACCCTTTTCCTAACAACGAAGCGGAAGCTCTCGTCTTTCTCGTCTTGATCACATATCTAGATTCCACGCTCATCACTATTGCGAGCATTCCCTACACTCCTCTCGACCATGACCGTGAAAGTTACTCGAAGGGGGGAGGGGGAAAGTGCTCCTTCCTACACGGCCATATCAAATTCACAGTGGATCGTCTTGCTCTGGCTGCTTCAATCCCATAGGCTCGTGGGTAGCGAACTATATTGGAACTATACTTATTTCGAAACTTTGACGCCGAGGTGTTCTGTAAAACTCACTGCACATGATCAGTCGATCTCATGAATTACCGGAAGCCGAACTCTGGGCGACCCATCAAGTCCCTCATCTCAATGTGTTAGGCAACAACCATCATTAACGTTTTGTGTTTGGCGGAGAGTACCGTTACTCATGAATCAGTCGATCTCAGGAATTACCGAAAGCCGAACTCTGGGCATCTCACCACCTCCCTTGACTCAATGTGTTGCACAACAATTGTCTTGAAATTCTATCAACGTTCTGTGTTTGACGGAGAAGGTGCTATGTGTTGTTGTATTGGTTTTCGCACTGTTGATGGATCAACCGACGCCAAGCTGAGAATAGCGTGGGTGCGGCTCAGGATCCCAGGGACCTCAGGGTACTTCCGAGCCTTGGTAGAGTCAGCCAGGCAACATCGCTTGTACTGCTGAGGCGCCTTAATCCCCTTCAGACTCCTAGCTCACAAAAAAAAAACGCTCTCTCGCGACTCGGTTTCACTCCTTCTACTGTGACCCCTTGCCAAAACGACCTTCAGCAACTTGACGAGCGATTTTCTCGATGATGTAATTTCTGTGGAAGATTCGGAAGTCTCGGTAAATCAACTCGCCTTGAAACCCTTTCGTTGCTCCGAAGCGTATTGACACGGCTCGTTGCTGTGTAACTCACTTCGAGCTACCCATTAGACGCGTATAAGAACTGACCGCATCTGAGCAGTATGAATCGTTAACATCTTCTTTCCCCCTTCGTCCTCTTGTAGCTAGCCCCCTTCTTGCTCGCTCTCAGCAACGAAGTGATCATGAAGGTTATTGCTCTTGGTGTTGTCGGCCTGGTGCCTCTCGCTGGTGAGCTAATTTGCGTGTCCCCCGCCCTCCCCAGAACGCTCACTCCTTTTGACCGATCATAGCCCAAGCCGCAGTTGTCACTCTCGTCAACAACATCGGGGAAGGCACCACTCCTGCTACCTCTACCATGACCGATGGTTTTGCCGTGCCAATTGGTACAAACGGTGCAGAGACCACATACCTTCTCAACCAGCCCCTCACCACCACAATCACAACGACTGTGAACGGTGGTGCCTCGACTACGACACAGACAACCTCGGCATCACGTACGTTGCTCATTGGCCCCGCATCTGACCAACCAGTTCTCTGATCATTGTGTCTGCGGGTTATCTAGATACCCTCATCGTGTCTGCCTCGGGTTATAAGTTGAACGGAGTTGAAGGAATCGCGGGCAAAATGGATCTTGAGTGCCGTTCTACGGGCAAGGACGTAGGGGAATGCTTGATTGCGGGTGGTACTGGAACTGAGGCTCAGACCGCCACTGTGTCTGTCCCATGGCCACCAAATGATGCACTTGTCGTTCCCGTTTCCGCAACAGGCGGGGCAGTAGGGCTATCGACGGGCAAACATCTCATGTTGACTGTTGGTGCCCTAGTACTCGGTGCCCTTGCTATCTTCTAGTGGGGGCGGAGATGGATACTTTGGATTATCATAGGTCTTCATAATGTCATGTTTTGACACCACCACCAACACAAGTCCTACTTGACAAAATACCCCCCCCCAGTGGATTTGCTCAGGATGCGAACACAAGGCAATAACCGGTCATCGGATCTCAATGTGTTTGTGCCACACCCCCGACCCTCCCGACCTCGCCTCCCTGCAACGTTGATTGATGCAGAGTCTACCTCAGCCTTTAGCTAATATTCGGAGAACGATTGGAACGAACTTGACCAGCATACTCGGTAGGGAGACCGTACAAGAAGTACGTCAGGAAAACACCCAGGACCTGAGAGGTCACCTTGCTTGTCAAGGTCCTTCGAATGTTATAATTCACCCGTCGGGTCGTCTTTTGTACACATAACCAAACACGAGATCCGACGGATCTCAACCTCATCTTATGCGGCCTCTCGCATCTTTCCAGTCGCTCTACTCTTCTGCCTCCTCTAAACAACATTCTCTTGTCCCTCTCGTTGGGATCTCAGGCCTCTATGTTCATGATCTCACTCCAGCTACTATCTCTTTCCAGTATGTTCCGTTCATTCGCACAAGCCAGCCTCGCAACTGACCTTTGCTTTATGGGGCCAACTAAATCTTTCTTCAGAGGATCACAGATACATTTGTACATTTATACGTTTTTGAGCCATCAGTACTCAGTCATCCCTTCATCTTCTGCGCGTACAAGCAAGGTGCGCTGCCGCGCGAGCGGTGCTTCCCGATTTTGAAGTTATTCCGGATCTCAAGCACTTTGCCTCGGAACGCGCTCATGGTTGCTCGGGCGCTGTGCTCGGATGTTCCCGCCTAAATTTTCAAACACTGGGCAGGCCATCAACTCCCTTATTTCAATGTGATCGTCCTGGAAATCCATCAAAGTTCTGGGTTTGGCGGAGAAGTTGCTATGTGTTGCTGTGTTGATTTTCGCGGTGTTGATGGATCAATTGACGCCGAGCTGAAAATAGTGTAGGTGCAGCAAGGTGCAGTATCTCAGGGTCACAGGAACCTCAGGTAAGTACTTCCAAGCCTTGGTTGAGTCAGCTAGGCTAAACTGCTCGTACTGTTGAGGCGCCTCCATCTCAGGATTCACGAAAAACACCCTCGCGCGGCACGGTTCCACCTCTTCTACAGTGAACACTTCTTCAAAGAACGCCCTCAGTCGGCAGCCTACGATTTTGGCGATTGTGTAATCTTTGTAGCCATGATCGGCAGTGTCGGTGAACTCTCCTTGAAACTTTTTCGCTACCCTGAAGCACAAGGAAGTCAGGGTCCTAGCATTGACACGGCGCATTGCTGTGTACCTCACCTCCGCCCGTTGGATGCGTATAAAAACCGTCTGCTTCTGAGCAGTATGAACCGTCAGCGACCTCTCCTCCCTTCGTTCTCTTGTCACCGACACCCTTCTTCTCACCCTCAGTAACGAAGTAAACATGAAGGTTATCCAAGCTCTCGGTGTTGTCGGCTTCGTGCCTCTCGCTGGTGAGCTGCTTTGGGTGCCCCCGACCCCCCCAGAATGCTCACTCCTTTCGACCGATCGTAGCCCAAGCCGCCGCTATCACTCTGGTCAACTTTTTCGGCGACACCTCCACTCCTCTTAGCACCTCTACCGTGACCGACGGTTTCGCCGTGCCGATTGGTACAAACGGTGCAGAGACCACATACCTTCTCAACGGTCCGGAGACCACCACAATCAGAACGACTGTGAATGGAGCTGCCTCAACCACGACACAGACGACTTCAGCATCATGTACGTTGCTCATTAGCCCCCGCACTTGACCAACCAGTTCTCTGATCATTGCATCTGTGGGTTATTTAGTTACTGTCGTCGCCTCTGCTTCGGGTTTCAAGATGAGCGGAATTGGCGGCGGATTGGCGGACAGCATGGAGTGCCGCTATACAGGGGAGAACGTAGGGGAATGCGTGCTTGCAGGCGGTACTGGAACTGAGGCTCAGACCGCCACCGTGACTGGCCCACCGATTGAGGTGTTGGTTGTTCCCGTTTCCGAAACAAGCGCCGGCGGGGCTGCACCAACTACACCAGCCGGAGGGAATGGGAACGGTACGAGCAGTGGCAACCAAGATGGCGGAAACGGTAAAAACGGCGCAGCGGGGCTATCGACGGGCAAACAGCTCATGTTGACTATTGGTGGCGTGGTACTTGGTGCCCTTGCTATCCTCTAAGGGGCGTGATGATGGATATTCTAGATTACCATAGGTCTTCATAATTTCATGTTTATTTATTTATCGCTTTGGTTGATAAAACACAATTCAACGTTGTTACTACCTTGGGAACCCTAATGAGAGATATGAAGAATATGGTGATTAATGTTCCATACGCCGCGGGATGATTTGCTCCACAACATATTTCGGGACGTCGTGGCAATGTGTCGATCAGTTTCCTCCAGTCCAGCTGTTGATGCTATCGTTAGCGTCGATGACACAGCCAGAAGAAAGCACAGGAGCTTACACGGCGGGTCCTGGGATAGGGTAGGTCTAGGTCAGATGGGAGGAGAACATGAGTAACTCTCGAGCAAGAGTCCAAAAGAAGACACACGCCGTTGTCTAGAAACGCGTCTCTGTCAGCAATTGTTCACGTTAGTGAAGAACAGTGGACTCACTCTGATAGATATCGAACACGATTCCTGGTCGAACCACAATCAGCTAACATAGTAGGTAACAACGCCAAAAACAGAAGAAACGCACCTGGGGTCGAGGCGGTGTACGCTCCGGGGAAGGATACGAACGAGGTTGGGAGAGCACTACCCGAACCAGTTACCTCGACTTGAATACAGCTGGGGTATACTTGGACGCCAGGATACTGGCCAGCTAAAGAAGTGTGATTCGTGAGTTTCCTGAAGCCACGTTTGACGAAACCATGTCTTTCACCTGAATGGAGAGCGATGCTACATTGCTGGTGAGCTTTCGACAATATAGTACATAAAAAGCGGGAAGCTTACAGCTCGTGTCGAATGATATATTGACCAGCTTTTAGGTTCTTCGGGATCGTAAACGAGTAGACGCTGTTGGTGGCGTACAACCCGTCGGTCGCTGCCCACTTTCCGTCGGCAGTCTTGCCAGCGTGGGCAACTTTGAACCAGACAGCACTGTTCCCTGGGTTCCATTTGGTTATATCGGAGGGTGCCCTCGCCATGTAGGTGATCGTCGGTCCCTACAAACGCGCATCAGTTCCTGATCCGGGACTCGAAGCTGTGATCAAGGTTGTATCTCACCTTGTGGCTGTCGGGCCATGCAGTCCACTTCAATCCGACTGTAGAACCAGCCGCCACCTTCGCGACCAACGGAGCGGGTGCTGAGCCTCCCTGACCTCCTGCGGACCAGCCATTACATTGAACACTTCCAAAGCAATCAATCGACGGTCCTTGACAGTCAGCCTGTGGGAGCGACGCACTCGATTAGAGAGAGATCCTCGACCGGGCCTACAGACGATTGGAGCGCAAGGGATGATTCGGACGTTCAGCGAGGCAAAGGCCACCATAAACTCACCATTGCCTGGAATCTTCCGGATGATCCTTTGAGGGGGAGGGGTGGTGTACGGATCACTGTAAGGCAAGTATCCGGTCCATGTCTGGCCGGCATTGGTGACCTGCTCGACGTAACCGTGTGCGTGCACGGTGGTCACGATGGCGGAGAGAATGCCGACGAGAACAGCGAGCTTGAACATCTCAGTTTGAACTGGGTATGGTCTGAAGTCTTTGACGTCGAGTCGTTTGAATTTTATATGCCCGCTCTAAGGGAAACGACGGACCGTCGAAGTGGCTCATGACGTTGATTCGAGTTTCCTGATTCAATGGCCTGTGAATACCTGCTGTGAAGTCTACGTACCTATCGTAGCCACATGGCTTCAAGCTTGACCGACCAAGGACGAGAATACCACGGATCGTGAAGATGTGGCCTAAATTTGGTCATGCGAACAAGTCCGTGAAGAGATCACAGACGAGTATAGTAGATTTTGAGTTCATTTAGAGCTGGAAAGGCACCGGCTGTCGTCTAATGAGAGAGACATCAACTTCTTGGTTCCTCTCCACGAGTCTGACGTCCCATCCGAGCGAGACTGTATTCCAAAATTGCGAGGAACGCACTGGGATGCGGTAATGCTCTTCTACGATTGATCTTCAGAAGTTTTTCCTGGGTCGTCCGTGTCTCCGGAGGCTCTATTGAAAGCGTTAATCATCGGAGTTTCTAGTCAATAGACTTCGGAAATACCTATCAGCAGTCAAGTTCCTTCCCGCCAATTATGCCTTTCATCGATTCCTTCGACCCGAGATTTTCGAGGTAAATTATCCTGCACACTCGTGCATAGATCAGCTCTCGCGATGACCGTAGTCCGTATGCCAGGAGGAACCCACTTTCATCAGCCCAGAAGACTCGATAGTAAAGAATCTGTGAAGCATAGGAGGCTCTTGTTGAGAAGAGACGGGGTTGAATACAAAGGGCCTCTCTTACCTCCGGAACTTCGGGGAAAGGGTACACCGCATTGGTTGTTAGATAGAAAGGTCCAGATTGAATGGCGCAGGGAACACGGGCTATGGGGACTACACCAATGTCCGTCGTCATGCGTATCCTGGCTTGCGAATCGAATGCATTAAGCTCTAGCCACGATCGTCCCATCCGCACCCAATGCGCTTGACTGAAGGGGTGTCGCCTACAGAAACGGAAGTGGTAAGCAACAGCAGCTGGAAATACGCGTCGTGACGGGAACGATTGCCATCGACAGGTTTCGGGGGAAAGACGCTGGTCGTCGCTCTCGAGATTTTGGCTCGGTATAAGTACCAGTACGTGCGCCGACAGCCGTTTAAAAATGAACCTTGGGCCGAGTCCCGGTTAGAATAGTATCTAACGGTTGTTTTATGACTGCCATAGCTTTCTGATTCCGAGATTAATAGCGGTGTACCTGCAGTCAAATGGTTCCTTGACTGGATGTGGCGTTTGCAACCTACGTCAAAGCTGCATGATAGAGTGCGTTCGAACCTGTACCTTCCACGAACCTTCAAAATTTTCACTCGTCGTGTTCGACACCGTCATGAAGGTCTCTGTTCAAGTTGTTCGTTCACTCTCCTTCTTTCCCCACGCAGGTCCGATATGGTGGAGTGTTACATTCTGCAGTTTGGGGTTCTTGTGTTGTACCAGGTCGTCGTTCTTGGATAGATCATTCGTTTGACTCGCACGCGATTGACGTTCGTGAGCGCATATCTCTGATAGCAGAGCCTCGAAGTGTTACATATACACGCTTTGATATTGATACATCGCGTTGGGCCCATTGTCAACATACAACGTCCTGAGAGAAAAGTTAGTAAATACCAGGCAAAGTAGGTTCTCGTTCCTACCTTGATTGTCCCCCTGAGAACACTTCAAACGAGTTCAATCGTGTCGAAAACCATCCCTTGTGAGGCCGGCCACATGAGGTTGTATACGATCGTCGTGTTCTGGCACGGGATCTGTTCGTGTGTGGCGGTTTGGACGGAATCCGGAAGAGTGATGGTGGCGCCAGTGTTTCCTTCACGTTTTTCCGTGGCCGGAACAAAAGCTCTTTCTGCGTCTGACTTGTTCGTAGGAGAAGGCATACTGGTTTGGGGCATGGTTACTGTGCTTTGCACCCTTTGTGGAGATTTATTATCCAAAGACACGCAACGTGGCTGGCGCGTTTTCGCGTCATTTCAGACCAAAATGGTGCCCCCACCTTATCACGAAGTCTTACGAAACGGCTTTGTGAACGAGAATGGTTATAATTCTTACAGATACAGATCGCAACTTACTTACGCTCCACAGCCTCCAATCCAAACAGGTGTTGTGGGTTTCTCATCTTTACTCCCGGGCTTCGCTCCGACCTCGTTCAACCTTTGAAGAACACGTTCACTTTCTTGGTCGTCGGGCTTAACGTGGCCGAATACAACGTATTTCCCTTGGAAGATGGTATTTGAGTCCTTGCCAACGGGAACGGGTTGTTCGCCTAATGAGCATACCTTTCAATTTCTGGAGTGTCTGTTCGTCATCTGAAAGGACTATGAAGAACTGGGAAGTGTTGTTTGGATTTTTTCCGCCGGAATTCGCCATGGCAAGGCTTCCGCGGCGAGGCGATGCTTGGAGTCCTGGTTTCTCGCTCAGAAACTTGGGACCATAGATTGACTAGGACAGGGGTAGATATAACTTCACGAGACGAGGAAAAAGCACGGCTACACGCACCTCGCCGCCAGAACCATCACCTCGAGTCACATCACCCCCCTGTGCAACAAATCCTTGAACGACTCGATGAATCGGACAGTCCAAATAGTGCAGCTTCTTGTTTGGCGCGCTCTTCACATTCCCTTTCTCCCCAGTGCAGAGTGCCATGAAGTTCTGTTTGGTCTTTGGGCATGAATCATCCAACTCGAAGGTGATCCTGCCCGCCAGAAGAGGTTTTGGAGGCTGGAAAAGCAGATCTTGACCATTTCCACCTTTCTATAACGAAAGTAAGCTCGAGACCTATCGTTCACCACATAGAAGAACGACATTGAGATCGATGAGAATTTCTTGTTGCTCGCTGGTCAAGAGTTCTGGAGATGATGGGAGATTGAATACAGCTGCATGCTTCCCGAGCAGGGAGGATGTATGATTGAATCTTTCAGCCAATCGACCATGCTCTTCCTTGTCGCCTGTGTAGACGTCGAGGAAGGCTGTGGATGGCATCGAGGGCAATGAGAAACCAAGCGCCAAACCGTTTGGCGCCCGTATCAGGTGCTCTGTTTTGTGTTCCCACGCACGGACCAGTGACCTCGGGCTCGTGTCCCTAGCTGGGCCTTGTTCCTAGCTTCTCAAGTTCCTCCCTCATGATCACCCATCGCATTACTTCGACTATCAGTCTTTAGCAAGGTCACTACTCGACCAGTCACTGACTATGCGATCTTCATAGTCTGTGTACTCGCCAAGCAACTGATACCCCAATGGCGACGATTTAACAGGATTGGGCGCACCTTACCTGCTACGCCAGGTTGATCACCGACCTGTCAGTGTCAAAAAACATT
>JANHQD010001936.1:21595-36967 GCA_024721195.1 Marasmius sp. AFHP31
GAGTCACATCACCCCCCTGTGCAACAAATCCTTGAACGACTCGATGAATCGGACAGTCCAAATAGTGCAGCTTCTTGTTTGGCGCGCTCTTCACATTCCCTTTCTCCCCAGTGCAGAGTGCCATGAAGTTCTGTTTGGTCTTTGGGCATGAATCATCCAACTCGAAGGTGATCCTGCCCGCCAGAAGAGGTTTTGGAGGCTGGAAAAGCAGATCTTGACCATTTCCACCTTTCTATAACGAAAGTAAGCTCGAGACCTATCGTTCACCACATAGAAGAACGACATTGAGATCGATGAGAATTTCTTGTTGCTCGCTGGTCAAGAGTTCTGGAGACGATGGGAGATTGAATCCAACTGCATGCTTCCCGAGCAGGGAGGATGTATGATTGAATCTTTCAGCCAATCGACCATGCTCTTCCTTGTCGCCTGTGTAGACGTCGAGGAAGGCTGTGGATGGCATCGAGGGCAATTCCCGCTACTGTTAAGGAGCTGGGTTTTACCTGAATCCGCAAGCGTTTCCCGCATCATTCGATCACCTCTGAACGTGACTTTCTACCCACGCTCCCAGTTTTTTACTCACGATCACGATGTCGATTCTTACTCTGCCAACTTGTATTGCGGCCCGACGGACCGCCAGTAAATACCATACAGGACATGTATCTAGAATTTACCATTGGGACACCTGCTTGAATGACCCTGCCCTTGCCCGACTCGTCCTGCTGACGGTTTCCATACCCAAGACCAGTGCCATACATCTACCATCGCATGGATTGGGCCCGGCACCAGAATTCCCACTCGAATTCTTGCCAAAACAGTGCGAGAGACCAAGAGGTGTTGACAGGTAAATGGTGGAAGGAAGGAAGCAAGGCTAGGAAGCCAGATGACAGGACTCCCCGAGTGTTGCGAGCCATGACAAATCCCATGCGGTCCTGTGATCGAGGATTTTGCAATATGTGTTGTTTCAGCCCGGGTTTGGATTCTTGAAAAGGTTGCTACTGGATAGGGGGGGTTCTCCCCCTTCCCCCTGCTGGGAGGAGCTGGCCGAAGGCCGAGCGACGACCAGCAGGGGGATCAGAATCGTCTAATGTTTGGTCGAGGCCTTCGTAACATTTTCGTGAACCTGTCTTCTCATATGAGAGCCGGGGAGGCCTTGAAGGCAGACAGTAGCGGGCCGTGCCGCTCGCCGGCACCTTGCGTTATGAGAAACCAAGCGCCAAACCGTTTGGCGCCCGTATCAGGTGCTCTATTTTGTGTTCCCACGCACGGACCAGTGACCTCGTGCTCGTGTCCCTAGCTGGGCCTTGTTCCTAGCTTCTCAAGTTCCTCCCTCATGATCACCCATCGCATTACTTCGACTATCAGTCTTTAGCAAGGTCACTACTCGGCCAGTCACTGACTATGCGATCTTCATAGTCTGTGTACTCGCCAAGTAACTGATACCCCAATGGCGACGATTTAACAGGATTGGGCGCACCTTACCTGCTACGCCAGGTTGATCACCGACCTGTCAGTGTCAAAAAACATTGACTTGATGATCACCACGACCCTGCACGACTCCCGATATACCGAAATGCGGCTGCGCCCTTCCTGTCGAAGCGTCCCATGAGTCGTTGGTCACCGGTCTCTTCCCCATCTCGGACCACTACTACCACGACGTCGTTCCCAATCTCTTCCATCTAATCTCCCCGTCATAAGGAGGATACCTCTACTCGTTTGAGGGACATGATGGAGCTCGACATCTCTCCAGCACAATTTCAACGGGATCTGTCAGTCTTCTTTTGTTAGGCATTTTCTGTCAATCGGTCTTGCCGCTAACGGGCTTACAGTGACCTCAATTACTATTGTAACCTCGTGTCTTTCAGTGCGTATTCGATGATTCTTTAGTTATTGAGCTCTACTCAGTAGCTAATAATCCTTCAGCTCTTCTTTACTACGAATACATCATCACCTTCGGAGCTGAAGTCTCGCGAATATGGGCACACACTAGTCTCAATGCACCGACTGTGATATTTTACCTCAATCGATATGTAGGGGGTTTTGGGCACATTCCTATTGTTCTTGAGTACTTCTGGACAGCACCTGGGACACCACAAAAAGCAGAGGTGGGTCTTTGACTTTGTCTCCTCTTACCGGCTGTGACTGATTTTTCCCCCCTTCTCGAAGATGTGGGTAGTTGTTTCTCGTAGAGCGTCAAGACAACACAATGCTGATTTAGAATGGTCTGCCAGGTGCCATAAACTACAATCGTATCACCAATACTACGCGGTACTGGTACAGATAATGGTAGCAGGTGAGGTCATACCCCACACCCTTCGCGAGCGACCTAATCGATTCCTCAACCTTTAGGAATGTTGATCACGAGGACCTACGCCCTTTACGAACGTAACAAAAAGGTTCTAGCCGGAATGTTGCTGTTCACCACAGGAGCCATCATCCACGGGGGTGTGAGTACCACTCAGTATCCGCACAATCCGCTTTCTCTAATGGCTCTAATAAACCCAGTGGGCTGTTTACACAGCCAAGTCTGATGAACAACCTCATGTTTTCGTACCCCACGTTGGATGCTCTTCGGGAGTAGGAGCTGCATTGTAAGCCGTCTCATCTAAATCGAACCTCACGCCCACTGAAAACCTTTTAGGGGCGGACGTACGTAGTCTTGTACGAGATAGTTCTCTGGTTGACATCTCTACTTTACAGGACTAGCTGCAGCTTGGCTCGGAATGCTGCTGTTTGACACGATGATTTTTCTTCTAACGCTATTTAGAGCCCTAAGAATGGGTCGGATCGCGGGTAATCTACTTCGCCTCATCGTTCGGGATGGTGAGTTCTTGTTCATTTTCGGTCAAACTCGAGCTTAGCGGTTCCTTGCACTTCAGGTAGTCTCTACTATGCGTGAGTCTGATCGTTGTGCTCAAGATCGACAGTCGTGGCTGATTCGGATTCAGCGTCATGATCGTCTGTAATTTAGCGAACATTCTGACTTTCTATGTGAGTGACTTTGCAGACGTCTCAGACGCGTTGAGCTCATTGCCCTCGAACGTCTAGATGGGCGACGTACGTCGAACTCCGTGAACATTCTAGGGTTTATATCTAAATACCTGCTTCAGCGGCTCATCCGTGGTCTCCTTACGACTTTCACAAATGTGTGAGACCAGACTCTTACACGCGGTTGATTTTAACGGTACTCACAACCTCCCCCTCACAGGATGTCGTCCATCCTAATTTCACGACTCGTTTTACACCTTCGAGATCCGAAAGTTCTTCAAGGCACGCAAGACAGTACGACGGTGCCCTCAAATCAAGTCGCGCCCACTTTATCAACTCTTGATCCAAATACTGTTGGAACCAACTACACGGCATCTAGCTCCTTCTCGAAACAAACTTGTCAGACAGAGTCATCTGCGTCGAAGAGCCGCACCACAGCTTCCTCCATGTTCACTGAGAGCAGTAGCGGTTCCGATGGTGATACAGAAACCAGGACACGGTTTGGTCGTCATAAGGTTCGAGAAAATCGTATCGATGAAGAGTCAAGTGAGCGCAGACAATCTTTTGTGCCGCGTGAGGCCGCAGCGGCTGATACTGAAGTAACACTTTCATTTACGCAGTCAGAGAGGAACCGATTGAATTGAAGGACCTCTCAAATCACTCAAATTGGGGGCAAGGACACGTATGATTGCGTTTGCCTGTCTACAGGTTTCGTCACTGCGCACTGCACGTCTCGAACGGTTTCCGGTGATGGCCGACCCCACGCTATCGACTGGTTAACAGCTTAAGCTGTGAACGACATAGGGATGCTCTGGGATAGCTGCATACTCCCGCCATGAGCACTCTCGCCACATGTCTGCCAAGGTCACAACGTATCATTCGCGAGACCGAGCGTCGATCCTCTTGGTCTACCATCCTCCGTAGTTGGCTGCCACTGCCAAGCCACTGCAGCAATTTCGTTGATGCAATACTTACAGTTACATCCTTCCTACTTAGGAATACCATACTGTATTCATTCTTCAATACCGGCTGTCTCTGTATCGATATGAGAATGAATGTGCATCTCGGGAGCTTGTGATACCATCCGCTTGCTTCCATCTGCCACTAGACCATGTGCCGAGGTTCGAGACCATATGGGCGCTTCGATACTATCATGCATGATACCACGTCGACGCAACAGCCTCTGGCCCATATAAGTAACACTCCACGGTGACGACTGCGGAAAACAGTCATCATGGGTCGTCGAGCTATCTTTTATACCGCGATCGCCTCAGTCGGTCTTCTTTCTCTTCTCTACGCCTCTCGAACAGACTCAGTCAACGAATATATCTCAACAAACGTTCACCCATATCTACCCAACCGAATCCAATCGATCATGTCTTCATACTCCCTCACACCCGGCCTGAAGGGATGGCACGAACGAGCTCTCTCGACACCGTACCCAGAACCCGAAGGATTCCAGCCCTCATACGGAGATCTCGTCTTCGTCGCCCTTTCAAACACCCAGGTTGTTCACGAGGGCTTCTCGGTAGCCTTGTTCAAACAAGACAAGCAGAACGTAGCAGTTGACGGCCTTGGTCGAGTTTTGCTGGTATCTGAATCAGATTACGCTGGCCTCACGACTTTGGCCCAGAAATTCACGATTGACCTTCCTGATTCTGGCAACTTCCGGAACACTTGGGTTGTGAAGAGGCCTACGACATCGCAGCCTATTGACAGGTTTTTGGTGAAGGGAGCTGAGGATGGAAAGTTGAAGCAGACGTCGGTGCAGGGCTGGTCTGAAAGTACCAGAGAGCTGAAGGAGCCCATTGGCGAGTACACAGAGCTTCCTGAGACGTTGGCCGAGTTTGTTGGGTTGATCAGAGAGGCAACGGAAGGAGTACAGTGGGGACCTGGTCATACTGACCCTCCTATGGTTAGGAAGGTCAAGGATATCGTGCCAGATGATTTCTGAGAGGTGTGTATATCAGCCATTCGCCGCATTCTCGATTCTAACGAGACGCTACAGCGAATGGATATGAAGCACCGGAACGGAAGACAGAACGAAATGTAATACTTGCGCAAGATTTTTTATGTTGTATTCGAAGATTTACACTATGCACCCATTCACGCCAGACGAGTCTCGCGTGCTCTTCTCCATGACAGCCGCTTCCAAGTTTTCGTGACAATTGTTGGTACGCCTCTTTACTGGCAAATGGTGTCTACTTCGGCACATCGACGTATATCGAACCGCCTGAAAGAACCCACTGTGATAATTCGAGCCTTTGAACCTTGACTGACGCCGCTTGACCGGCACACAAAAAGTTCACAAAAAGGTTGTCTCTGTCCTGTCAGTTGGCTCCGACGATAGCTTAATTTGAGCTTGATTCCCTATTGTCTTTTCGTTCGGCATATACCGAGAGCGCGTTCTACAGCCTCCGCGTGCACTTGCATATGATGGAAACTGAATTGATATCTCCTTACTCGGGTTCTCTTTTTGTCTTTTGGCTCTTTTGTTCTTTGATTCTCAAGTCGCATAAATATGTCTCTGTGAGTGATGCGTTCTTCCAGCTCTCCACAACCCTCGCTCACTGCTCTACGTGCTTTAGCAGACCTCGCACCTTACCTTCCGCTCGTTTGGTTCATTCCCTAACACAACATACACACAATGTTCACCCGTCTATTCGGCAAACAACAGGAACCAAACGCTAGCGCCGCTCCTGCCCCCGCTCATCTACAGAGATGGGATAGCGCCAGCACAGTCGCATCTTTTACCCAGTCTGTCGACTTGAAGTCGACGACTTCGGAATATGATTCAACATCACAATCAACGGAAGAGCTCCCCAAAGAGATTGAACCGTGGGCTGCGCTCCTGTTCAAATATGGATTCTGTACGTCTCGAATTTCCTTTGTTTCAGGTGTTCGGAGTTACTTACACGAACTATAGTCTTCCCGCTGTTCTGGGTGTTTGGTGCTATGATCCTAAGGTCTCCAGTCGAGCTGGGAGAGCCTGATGTAGACCTTGAGACCGGGAAGCGGAAGGAATGGACGAAAGAACAGGTAGATCTGTTTGAAAGAACTAGAGAATGCGAGAGGAAGTGGGCGAAGAGATGTCTGTGGGCACTCATCACTCTGAGTATCCTATGCCTGATTGGACTGGTTGTTGGACTGTCCGTTGGGTTAACTGTCGGTCGTCGATGATTCCAAGTCACGGATTAGTGGAGATATATGGACTCTTGTGGGGGCTGTTGTTGTATTACTCCCCTTCCTCTCTTTCCTCTCCTCTTGTACTATATGTACCGACTCCACCTCATCCCTTGCCCTGTAGCTTAGATATCCCTCTCCTTACCTACCACTTGTGTCGTAGATTTCGACGCATGGCGGTAAATATCGTATACCATTACCACTCTCAAGCATTTGTACAAGCACGCTTACATACATCTCTCCACCCGAATTGACACGAACGTCTTTAGTGCGTCTACTTCTTCCACGCCTGATCCGCATCTAAAGGTTTTGGAGGATGCTCTCGTTAGCTAACACTTGCGAACGCCAGGTAAAAATGGTCTTTGCGCACCAGGATGAATTTCCGGTTCCTCGAGCCCTTTCCTAGCCTCCTTCTTTCTCCTGTAATCAGTCCCGAACCTCTCATCCCTCTTCCCAACCTCTTTCTCGAAATCAAATTGGCTCTCACCCGTAAAGCTCGTCATGAGCTGAGGTTCCCCTAACGGAAGCTTGTCTCCCCGATCGGTCTGCCACAGGTGAAAGACCTTCCCGTACAACTCGATGACCATCTCCATCTCTTTCGTCTCCGCGGCCTCCCAAGCGCTCGTAGGGATCGGGAGGGGTTGTGGCATGATGAGCATTCCGGATTTAACCTCGAAGACATGCGAGTGCCAATACCGACGTTCCTCTGGCGGCAGAGTGGCGTAAAGTTTCGGAGTGATCATATATTCAACTCCGATCAGACGTGCATTTGGTCCAGGTCCATCGTAGAGAATGCATTGACGGACATCTACACGACAAGAAAAGATTATGAGTATGTAGCGGCTCGTACTTGAAGCTTGAGCAGAGGGACTGACCTTCGTTCAAGTGTGAACAATAATGGTTTGTCTCGATAAATCGACTGGTATCGTTCGCGTAAACGTGGAATGCGTTCAGGTGAGCACAAATGCTCTGTACTGGACGGAAGTCTTGAGTAGTAGACGCTCCAGTTTCGAGAACCTTGCTCGTCGCGGTGAGAGGCTCCCCGAGTGCTTCATTCGTAGTGGGTAGTGATTTTGCGTCTGTAGAAGTCATGATGGGCAAAAGGGCTAAGAGTGGAACCTACTTTCGGTATTTATGGGACCTCTTGGGCAACTAAGTCATGGGGCTTTCGATGTGATACATAGCTGACGTCAAGCCTGTGGAACCCGTACTAAGCAATCGAACGCCCACAAGCACCCACAAGGTAGGCAGTTTGTCTCCTTCCGCTCTTCTCTCAAAGGACAGACGAGTGAGATAGAGAAGTGCAAGGCAATAAGTCAGAGTAGTCTATCTTATTTTCTGAGGTTAAACATCTCAACGAATAATCCGAAATCACCGATCTCCTGTGAACGTTTGAACGTTGAAGATCATCGTGAATCATCGCGGCCTTTCACTGATTGTTCCCCAAAACCGAGGCATTCCAAGCGAGACTTGGTTCAATTTGTCCATTTTGGTGGCATTGGCGCGGCCATCGAGAGCTGCATTTAAACACGGACGGAAGAGGAAGTATACTTACATAAGCGCTCGTCCTGTGAGCGTCGGGTCTTCAGACTCCCACGGCCCTTGTCCTCCGCCCATCAACATAGCGAACCCCGAGTCACCCGGTATTGCGCAAGTCCTGGCCCAATCAGGGTAGGAATACCACTAGTAGGGCGGATCTGTTACGCTACGTCTCAGTACGCATTCTTTTTATTCGTGTCGCGTGAGCACAGCGGACGTCTTCACCCTCTTCAACAAATTTTCTTCGGAAGTTCCTCGAATCTCGATCAAGCTATCTCCCGCGATTCAAGAGATGATAACAGGATCTCGCTTATCATTCACGGGACTCGACGAACTTTGAAGTAGCCTTGCCCACGTTGTTGGTCAATGCTCATGCCATTTGTTACCAGAACATACTTTGTCTCGTCGGAATAAGCCATGCAAAGCAGCAAATTGCCCCAAAGTTCCAGAACAGGCGAGTGGCTACCATGAGCGATGGAGCTCATCATGAGACGGGAAACTTCAGTATACACGAGGAGGTCTCGAAGGCCTCGGCGTACAGGTTGAGAGCGGCCTAAATTTAAGTGTTTAGTAAGTATTCAGTCTGTCATCTGTTCGATGATTTGATCAGACCGACAAGTGACTCAATTGCGCGGAGTCCGATAGATTATGATGAAACGAACATCCGCCCAAGAGTACCATCTCGGTCCAAAATGACGCGAGAACGCGCTAGCCCGCGGAGGAGTGGTCTAAGGTCTCAGTCTTCCGCTTTTTTATAAACCGGAGGAGAGACGAAGCATGAATATCATTCCCGCCCTCATACTCGACTTGTCTACGATATGCCCAACCCTTCCGAGCTGGAGTCGGACATCCCGCAGCGTCGCACTGCAGGCGGCAAGCAATCCGGGGAGGTCTCTACCACAGACTCCTCTATCGATCCTCCCCTATCGGCCAGCACACAACAAGACACCGAAGCTATGGGATCCCAAAGGGCTGTTGTGGATCATAGCATGCTGTGGTCAGCTTCGTTAGGGATGAACTTTGATTTGTCCATGGTCGAGATCGTATGAGTTCCTCGCCGGGGGCAGGTTATGTGACCCTGATAACCTTAAGGTGCGTCATCCTGCTCTGCTCGTGTTTTCTCTATCCTGACAATACCCCGTACTAGAGGCTTTTGTAATAGTATTGAAATGATGTATCAACATCCCATGAGCAAGTTCCACTAAAGACTGTCGGACCGAAACAAAAGCTCTGCCCTAAATGAATGGAACCAATCAACAATCGAGGGGTCCCGGCAGGCAACTAACAGAGGAGGGCCGCGTATGCACCCATCACCAAACCTCCAAGAACACCTGCCAATGTCTTTCCGAGTGCGATGCTTGTCGCACCATTACTCCCATTGCCGTCGCCACTGTCTGAGCCCCCGCTTTCGCCAACCGTCGGGGAAGCACCTCCAGATGTCTCAGAGACAGAAACAACAATCCCGTGAGGTACTCCTGTTGCGGTCGAGGTGACTGACGTCGTTTGACCGTCTTTCACATCATCGTAACGATACAAGCATTCTCCAGCTTTGTCATCGGTGTAGCGACAATCGATAGAGTCGAATCCCTGCATTTTAGTACCCTTGAAGCCTGAGGCGGATGCTACAATTGTGTCTAGTGAGGGTGTTGCATTTCAGAACTTTAAAAGAATAATTGGGGATTGAACGTTTAATGCAAGTCGAACACACTTGAACTCAAGACGCTCGACAAGGAAGTTGCACAGTCGTCGTGATAGTTGACAAATTCTCTAGATTATTATAGAGATATGTGGTCTCTGCACCATTCGTGCCAATCGGTACAATGAATGCCTCGGTCGCTGTCCTTGTGGAGTTTGGGAATTCACTATTCTGCGGGCGAAAAACGACAAAGGTAACTTCAGCCGCTTGGGCTGTAGTGTGCATTGTAAGTTGAATAAGGGAATGGAGGCAGACGCAGATTTGTTGAACTCACTGACTAGAGGAACGAAGGTGAGGAAACCCAAGGCAGCAAGTTTCATAGTTTTGTTTCGTTGGCGTCGGCCTGGGTGAGGGGGTACTTGATGGGAAAGAGGGACAAGTAGATTTTAACGTTTGGACCATCCCTCGATACTTATACATGCGCGTGTATGGGTAGTCGGGTGTCTGTGAATACCGTGATGAACCGTGAGAGGGTGACTTAGCCGGTCGGAAGTTGCAGTGGGCGATCCGTATATAGACTTGTGGTGAACTGTGCCTTATAACAGGCTGCCAAGGCTGGCAGGGCGTCCCGTCATTGATTCATCGCTACATCGTGATTGCGCTTTGGCATGTATATAGAGTACCAAGTGAATTGATCATGAAGTTCAAAACGCGGAGGCGGAAAAAGTCAACTTATATAAGCGCTCGTCGTGCCATGACTTTCAGGTTTCCAGACTCCCACGGCCCTTACCTTCCGCCCACCAACACAAACCCAAAGTCATCCGGTATTGCGCAAATTCTGGCCAAATCTGGGTCGTAGGGTGGACCTGTGACGCTACGTCCCATTACACGTCCTGTTTGTCCGTGGTACATGAGTACAGCGGACGTCTTCACCCTCTTCAACAACAAATTTTCTTCGCAGGTTGCTCAAATCTCGATCAAGCTATGTCCCGCAATTCAAGAGATGATACCAGAGATCACGCTGGTCAAATAACCATCAGCCGGTTTTGACGAAGTAGCATTGTGTGCATTGTTAGTCGATACTCAGGCCATTTGTCGCAAGAACGGATCTTTGCCTGGTCGGAAGAAGCCATACAAATGTGCCCCAAAGTTCCATAACAAACGATTGGCTATCATTAGCGAAGCAAGCTCACAGTGTGTGTGTGAAAGGGATACTCTGTATGCGTGGCCCGAACCTTGAAGCTTGGAGCTTGGAGACCGAGGCTTACAGATCGAGCAGCCTAAATTCAAGTGTTTAGTGAGTGTTCAGTTTGTTATCTGTTCGATGACTCGACCAGACCGACAAGTGATTGATGCAGACGTCTCAGTTGCGCGGAGTCCGATGGATTATGATGAAACGAACATCCGCCCAAGAGTACCATCTCGGTCCAAAATGACGCGAGAACGCGCTAGCCCGCGGAGTAGTCTAAGGCCTCAGTCTTCCGCTTTCTTATGAATCGGAGGAGAGACGAAGGATAGGCATCACTCCTACCCTCCGATACATACTCGACACGCTCCCCCCTCCTGAGTTGGAGCCGAACAGCCCGCACCGTTGCAATATAGATGACAAACAGTCCGGGGAGGCCTCTACCATAGATCCCGAATTGTTCGGCACACAACAAGACATCGAACCCATGAGATCTCAGAGAGCTGTGGTGGATCATAGCATGCTCTGGACATCTTCGTTGGGGATGAATTTTGATTTGTCCATGGTCGAAGTCGTATGAGCTTCCTGCCGTTGTCTAGTTGTGTGACCATAATAACCTCGAGGTGGGCCATCCTACGCTACTTATGATCTCTCCGTTTTGACGATACCTCGCAGGAATCTGCAACGACACTAGGATGATGCGTATTATTCAATATCCAGAACTCAACTGTCCATCTGAAACGTAATATCTTTACAAAATAAATAGAACAGACCAACGAGCATGAACGTAGTAAATGCCCTGTGTCCGAGAAAGAGTGTTCTTCTAAAGGACTACGTATGCGCCCATCGCCAAACCTACAAGAATACCTGCCAGCATCTTTGCAGCTGTGATGGCTGTTGCCCCATTATTCCCAGTCGGGGAGGCGCCTTCAGATCTCTCAGAGACAGGCACAACAACCGCGATAGGTGTCCCGATCCTGGTGTTCGACGTCGTTCGGCCGTCGTTCACAGCAACATACACGCACTCTCCAAGTTTGTCACCAGTATAGCGGCAGTCAATGGTATCCCATCCTTCTATGTCATTGCCCTTGAAGCCAGATGCAGAAGCCACAATGGTGCCTGACGGTGAGGGTGATGCACATCAGAATGATACCGGCGGATCGTGGGCTTATTCTGGCGCACCTGAGCTCAAGAGAGTTGACAAAGAAGTTGCGGCGACTCCGTTTACGGTCGTGGTGATCGTCACAGGTTGGATATAGTTCAAGACGTATGTAGTCTCTGCACCACTCGTTCCAATCGGTACGGCAAATCCCTCGGTCGCCGTCCTTCCAACATGGTCGCCAATGGAATCTGTCAAGTCACTATCCTGCGAGCCGACACTAATAAGGGTAATTTCAGCCGCTTTGGCTGTAGTGTACATTATTGAAAGTTGAGCGAGGGAATGAAGGCAGATGAAATAAGATTTTCTAAACTCACCTACTAGAGGAACCAAGGTGAGAAAGCCTAAGGCGGCAGGTTTCATAGTTTGATTTCGTAACTTCGTTGGCGCCGGCCTGGGTGAGGGAATAATCAGAAAGAGAAACAAGTCGACTTTACCGTCTGGTCTATTCCTCGGTATTTATACATACAGGTAAGGATGTGCTGATGTGCGGGCTCGGGCTCGAAGCCCCAAAAAGCCGAGCCGAGCCCACGGGTACAGCCTACAGGGACGTGAGCTTCGGGGACTGCCGAGATACTCATCATTGACATCAACCAGCGTGGGCGGTTTTTTTCTGCAGAATTCTACTATCACTCGTAAAGGAGAACTCAAAGGCGGAAGTTCTCGAAGTTCACCGGATGGGTAGTGTAGAAGAGGTGAGGGTAAGTGGATAATGGGTTTATCAATACTGGCAGGCACTCACCGTGCTATAAAATCTCTGGTTTGATGACATCGAGCTAGATTTGACATGGAAACGTGTACTGCGAAAAGATAAATCACTCACCTGCAAGCGGCAGAGCTGGCCCCGAACATCACTACATACGGGTGTACGAGTCAGATAATTGTGGACCTTACTTACCTCGATCATTCTTCCCGGTTGCATAGGTAAGGCGGATGTCTATGAATAATGCTGTGATGAGCGGGAGGTTGGCTGGGAAGTTGCAGCGGTATTTGTATCTGCGATCTGTAGTTGTGGTATCCCAGTGTCAGGCCGCCACTAGCAGAGCGATGATCGATGATGGTTAATCTGAGCTACGGACTCGAGCGGCGATAAGAGAACGAATCAAGTTGCTAAGGTCAACACCTATGATCATCCCGAATGGAATGAATATTGTGAATGACCGGCAGCCATTTAGCATAGCTGAGGTCACAAAGAATCCACCTGCAGATTACCATCTCTCAGCGTGCGACAAAATGTGGGTCCAAATCATCTTCATGGTCAACGTCTTAACCCAATTCAAACTTGCGATACGGAACCTACACCATCCCTTTTTGTTGTCTAGCGACTCTTCGTGACAAAACGTTTGTGGCACATCTTTGGAGCTCATCAATTTTCGCACAGGGGGCTGCCCAGGCTGTAACGGAGGCACTGTTCCAAAATCCAAAAAGAATGTGATTGATTAACGATCGAGTGGTACCCATAAACCCAACAAACGCCCTGTATTCGGGAAAAAGCCGGTCTCTTAGAGAACCGCATATGCACCCATTATCAAGCCTCCAAGAACACCTGCAAACATCTTTCCAGGTGCGATGCCCATAGCGCCGTTCTTTCCATCGCCACTGCCCGAACTGCCACTTCCGCCGCCGCTTCCGGTAGTCGTCGGGGCAGCACCTCCAGATTTCTCGGAAACAGGAACAACAAGCGCAATAGGCGATCCGGTGATGGTCGCCGTCTGCGTCTGACCTTCGTCGATAACAACATACAAGCACTCTCCAACTTTGTCACCAGTATAGCGACAGTCAATGATCTCGAATCCTCCTAATTTGTTGCCCTTGAAGCCAGAGGCGGAAGCCACGATGGTGTCTGGCCATGGAACGAAGCATCTTAGATAAATGAGAGAGGGCTGTAGAAGACTCTCACGCACCCGCGCTCAGGTAACTTGACGAGGAAGTTGTGGCAACTCCATTTACGGTCGTTGTGATGGCCGTCGTCTCCTCGATGTTCAAGACGTACGTGGTCTCTGCGCCATTCGTCCCAATAGGTACAGCGAACCCGTCGGTCGCAGTTGTTGCTGTTTGAATCTCTCCTCCCGTTTCTCTCGTTTCAGTATCCGGCGGGACAAATTGGACGAGGGTGATATCGGCGGCTTGTGCTGCAGTGACATCAAAATTTGAGCGAGGGAATGAAGGTGAACACTCGAAGGAGTTTTTCGAAACTCACCCAGTAAAGGAACCAAGCTGAGTAATCCGAAGGCGGCGAATTTCATGTTTTCACTTGGTTTTCGTGGGCTTGGGTGGGGGGAAATGTCAAGGGAAAAAATGCAGTTGGTTTTACCGTGTGCACCCCTCAATATTTATACGCGTCCATACATAGGGTCGATGAGCCTTTGTTACTGAAGCGCTTATAGTCAGGCACAGATACAGTTACATCGGACTGAAAAGCTACGAACCTTCTGCTATTGCCGTTGAGTCGTTGCAACTGCGCGTGGTCTCTATGAATATAATCGGGTAGTGATGTTGATCACCAAGTTGCAGGGTCGGCTCGACAAGTTCCAGCTCACACCGTTTGTGCGATCTACAGACGTGGTAGAGTCAAGCCATATGTGAAAGGATAGGGGAAAGGGAAGGACTACCAGGTGTGTGCCATGTTGGTCGCCGGGTTGCCTCGTCAATCAGGGATAAATCTGGATAAATGTCAAGTCCAAACTTCGAATCGCTGGTGGTCCAAATTTTAGTGAATACCGGGTGCGATCAGATTCTGCCTGGTGAGATGAGCTATCGGCCGGCGAGGACGACTCAGTTCGAATGATTTTCAAGGCTGAAGGCGTGCCATCCTGCCTCGTAAGTGAATTTCCGGGCTCTCTGGGGAGACTTTGCAAGACAGAATTGAGGTATCACCTTACTGCGACGACTGTGGCGAATCAGTTATTCAAATCTCGAACTGATGGACATCCAATAGAACGTGAGCTCCGCGGAACTAAGGAATGATAGAGTAGCGATAGAGTGACATCAACGAGCCTCTCAGAGAGCAGCGAGTACACCTGTTAAGGTCGAAACCGTACGGGCTTCCAGGTGGTGGGAGACCACCCAGTTCGAATATCAATCGTACACCATCGCGCTCAATTGAGCGACTCTCGCTCCTGACTAGATCTCATCAGTGGGACAATGTGTCTTCGATGATAACATGAGAATGAAATATGATCATTGCTCATCATCTATATCCACATCGAGGTCCGCCCGTTTGTAAAAAAAGCTCTGCTCAAAACCGAGGAGAACCGACGGCGATCAACGATCGGGTGGTGATACCCACACAGGCCTGTAGTCAGGGGAGTCGCTCCCGTACGCTCTGGAATCCGGAGGACTGCGAGCGCACCCATAACCAAAACTCTAAGAGATCTCTCCAGGCGCGATGCCGACTCGCGTTCCTCGCGGATGCCGAAGTCGTGCATTGACCGCCGAAGACATCACAAGACTCCGATCGTACCTGCGGATACATTAGCTAGATAGAGATGGCAGGTAAACGCATCAGAGCCGTGGAAGCCGCCATCTCCCAGTAGGTCGTCTCCAACGAGAACTTTCCCGCCCCCGCCAGTTCGGGAAACTGCTCCAGTACGACTGCTATCAGATCCGGCTCTAGAGGTGCACTCGGAGTGCTGACGACCATCTGTAGCCTTTCGAGGGACGGGAAATCGAGAAGGCTTGATG
>JANHQD010001937.1:0-21780 GCA_024721195.1 Marasmius sp. AFHP31
GGTGTTTATAATAGCCTGTTTCTATCGACAAGGACGATCGTGCGATAGCTCTCGTGTAGATTGAGTAGCTCATATTCTCACCTACGAGTATCGCCCGTGCCGGTACCAGCACGGGTAGACCGCTATAGCTCACAAATGTCACAGACGCAAGCTACGCTCCGTGGCGTCATGGCACGGGTTTACCGTTAGTATTTTCATTTGAAACTCACTCACATAACGCATGTGCAATGCAACGTCGATAACCTGCAAGTCAATGAGTAGGGTGAGAGACTCAATAGAGTCCTGAGATACGTTGATCTGGATCTGAATCAAGGTATATTGTTTTGGGTAGCGGACAAATAACAGTACGAACGGAATGAACACAGAAGAGGATACACGATGTGATGACTAGTCGAGACGATGAGGTATGATCGGGGGACGGCCAAAATTCTCATAGAAGGTCTGGCAATAGAACTTCGTCGCCCACTGCTCCATTGTCTCCAGCTCGGCGTCGGAGTGATCCTGCCATTTCTCCTTCCCAGCCACGAAGCTCTCAGCCTTTGCGCCTCCCGCCCAATCTTTCATGACCAGACACAGTCGATGGAAGTATTTTCCTCGATGCCGTATCGAAGCCGCAGCAAGACCACTGTTAGCTCTGCGAAAATCTACTTGGGTGGGATTTCCGATGCCATCCAAACCCGGGAAGCAATCTTGAACATCGGAGCTGAAAGGAATAGCGGCCGGGCGCATCTTGTTATTGAGAGCATGCAACTCGAATCGAAAGTTCAGCTCAAAAAGCTCCCAGACAATCTCCTGAACAATTCGGGTGTCTGAAAGCCTTCCTATCGGTTGTCTGCGATCTTGCCAGGTGAAATGATTTGTGTCTTTGGGGTTGGGGTCAATCTCCAAGTGATAGAACTTCAAGCATTGGCCGAGTAACTCCTGCACCGCCTCTCGCTGTTCAGCCATCTTGTGTGAGCCCTCCTTCACAGCGTGATCATCTGTTGTCCCAAGAATGATGCGCCACTGCTTGCTGGACCATGCGCCGGAGGCGACGCTTGCTGGCATACAATGGCGGTATGTAAGCACAGGTCGAAATCGCAGCCAATTGCGAAGGAGCCGTTCCCGTTTTTCCTGCGGTGGGTAGAGGATCATTCCCGGGTCTGGGAAAGAGTAACCGCCATTGATTACTTGAGCTTTCGCTGGTCGACAACTTCTGTCGATGGAGGACAGAGCGTTAACCCAGACTTCTGGTACTGGGGGAGAGCATGGTCCGCGTATCTCGACAAACTTATCACGTTCTGCTTGGCCGACGTTTTGTGCCTTCGACTTGCCCTTGTTATCTGGAAAGGAAAGGTAAGCTTGTATCAAAGCGAGGGTAAGTTATATCGTTACGAACATGGCTCATGACGTTGCCGTTTAGTCTTGGGACGCGAAGGGCCAGCAGAAGAGGAATGCGGTGGAGCAGACGAAGGGTGTGATGGAGTGGACGTTTCTGCGACAGGCACGCTGAACGGATCGTTGGTGTAGTCAACGATTGCCATCCCAAACATTTCAATAGCGGTAGCTTTCTCCAGAGCGTGAAGGGACCCATGATACAAGACTTCCTTCCCGTGCGACATGATACTGTCCAAGCAGATCTTGAGTGCGTGAGGAGTTAACGGAACAACCTCCTCGTCCACACGGACCGTGGAATGGTGCTCGGCGGAACGTATCAGCCAAAATGGGATGCCCGCCCGAAAAAAGAACTCGCAGTCTTTGACAGAGGTGAGAAATGCTCCCATCGCCACGGCAGCATGCAAGCGGGAGGTTTCGGAGGGAGAAGCGCTACCATTCATCACTGGAAGATACAGTTCCATCCAATCCAACGCCCCAACTAACTCCAGATACCATCGCTGGAAAAACGACCATAGTTGACAAGCACGATGGAGCGGAAGGGGCATAGTCAAAAGGTGACGAAGCGTCCGCTCCAGTTGACCATTGAGAGCGGGTATCAACCTATTGACCCTTCCAGCGGTTTCTTGACTAGAGCGATAGTTTTGAACGCGCTCGTGAAGACGACTACAATCCTCCTGATAAGGAGTGATGTAGGCCTTTGCCCATCGCCCAAGTCCCTTTATTGCGCTATCCGGCTCGTGCACGAAAGCTTCCGGTGGTAAAGAATCCCACCATTTTGCTCTCGAATGAGCAGAGGAAGAAGGTCGACGTGGAATGGCAGCCCAGTGACATCGATCGGGAATGAAAGGCTGAGGATACTGGATGGGGTCTTCGGCACCAAAACGATAGTCCTGTCGCATATATATCTCCCTCGAGCCAAAGATTGGTTGGTACAATTCATCGGAGTTGGGGGAAGTCAAGAAATATTTGCCATCCTCGATCCACGCTCCGACCTTTCCATCTATGGCTTGATATGGTTCGAGAGCTTTCAAAGAAGCGGTAACTGAAGATCAGACAGTAGTAGGAGTTGATACGCAAGAGTACTCACCCATTTTTTCGCTGATGTTGACCAGGGCAGGCAAGTTGTGTGCAAGACCCGACATGATACGAGTTGACGAGGGTGGTGTAGAGATAGCTGGAAAAGAAGAGCTAGACAAGCTGAATCCTCAAGCTTATGCCTATAGAGACGACTGAAATTCTTCAAGTCTGAGTACGCCAAAAACCTGTTCGCCAATCTGGTTTGTGGTTGTTTTTTTTGGGTGGGGTTGTTCGTCGGTTTCCTATAGTACCAGATGTAAGAGATGATTTCCAACACAAAATTAGAGGTGGCTAACCGATTTGAAAGTCTGTTGCTTGACGTTTGTTCAGCTAGAGGGGAGAAGCCCAAGAGTAAGTGGAGGTTATCGGTAAAGCGATGGATCGTGACGTGGTAACGTGACAGAAAGGCTGCGGTGTGCCGTGGGCTTGCCAGCAGTAAATTCGAATCGAATGGTTACACTAGTTATACCGATATTAGCAAGAGCTGGGTGTCTACATATAGGTATTCAGAAGCTCATATAAGCAAGTGCACTTCCCGAGCGCATGGTTGAATAGGCCTTTGGCTCACGATATCGCACCAAGCTGGGTGATTATAATTAATTCATTGCTATCGGATGTGGCAAGCTTGCTAGTATACGATGGATTATTGGCATACGAATCCAGACCACATAAGCGACTAATCAACAGTGACATAGTAATAAACTGAGATACCAAATATCGAGAGAAGAACTGTTACAATGAAGTAGTGATATAATAGAATTGCCAAGGCAAACGAAACGGCCGGAGTTACCCACAATAATAAAGGGCACAGGGACGGGGGATGTACGATGGCGCTGTGATTCTGGGGAAGAGATACATTGGAAGGTATTGTCGGCTGCGAGTCGGGTATGAATCTATTTAGATGTTAGCTCCGCTGGTTCCGAGGTTATGAGGTGTAGCGATTACCTCGATGTGGGGAAATCGTAAGCAGCGAAATCCTCATATGGGTTCCCTTCCCTCGCCCTGGCTTCTAGATATCCTGGCCGGAACCGGTTTTCTGCAACGCCGGGGGGTGGTGTACGCTGTATTATTCGGCCACTAGGTATCCGAGGATGCCTATCCCGTCCTGCCGATGAGAAGACACCAGGATAATCTTTCCGTGCGTTATCTGTTACGATTCGGAAAAGTAGGTCGAAATCGGGATGTCTATAGTCAATTCCATGCACGAATTTGACTTCCTTCCCGTCTTGCTGCCCGTTTTCTTCGTCTGACATGCCATCCTCGCCAAATTCCCTCAGAGAACGGATGATATAGCTCCATACGATTTCATCCGAGGGATCGCCTGAATTACGACAGTGTTGCTGCATCGTCAAAGCAACAAGCTCGCGGTCTTGAAACTTCTGAGGAGTCGCTGAATTCAGGGAGCTCTCAAGGTGTGATTGACGGGAAGCACTTACCTTCTTCGTGCTTCTAGACCTGTCTTTGATCTCTTTTGTTCGAGACTCCTTCGCTTTGAGCTTCTCCCAGAATACTGGGAGGAACTTTCTGTCGAAAAGTCTCATCCAAGTAACCACACTGGTTCGATATTCAGCAAAAACAGGTTCTCCGGGAACGATGGAAAGCGCTTTCTGGGCCAACTCAAAGCTGAGCATCTGATTCCAACGCGACTCGCGCATCTCCTTCACAGTGTTCCCGCCAAGATTGAGGTGTTCGTCTTCGGTACAAGGTCCATGAGCCGCAGGATCGTTTTGAAAGTCTTCGAGTTGTTCTCTGCTTTTGGTATTAGCAGCCCGCTCCTTTATTCCAAGTGCACTGGAGAGAATGTGACATCCCAGTCTCTGGAAAAGGTCAGCTCGTCAAAAGGTACCTCGATTGAAGCCTTTACATTGACAGCCAGTCTAGTAATGTTTGTGGTTCTACTTGTCGTCGCAGAATCCGGTGGGCCGTCTGACATGGGAGTTTATGGGAGGGAAATCAACGAATCAACGTTACGGAGCGAAACGAGCATGTATAACATGAGGCAACAATCTTACACCTCACGTGGCAGAACTCGAGAGCCAATGCTGTATTCGTTCAGGGTACAGTTCGATATGTATTGAATATTCGAAGACAGATCGCGGATCATAGTAACTAGTCATTAGTCAAGATAGAGCGTCGCAGCAATGGGTTGACCGGACGAGTGGGTCACAGTCTCCGAGGCGGGGGAGGATGTTTTCACCACAGTCACCGTTCTAACAGTTGGACGCGGGGTCTCCACAATGGTCACCGTCGCGGTCGCAGGGGGGGAAACAGTGCCTTCGGTGTGTTCAGTCGTGAATGTTGCGGTGGCAACTTCATGGTACGTAGTGTAAGACAGAGCTTTTAGCTCTCTGATTTCCCACTCGACCGATAAGGCCAAAAGTCTATTGTAAGTACCTGTAAGACAGAGCTTTTAGCTCTCTGACTACAAGGACATCGTAAGTAAAGGTATAGTAGATCGGAATATATGCACGTACTTTCCCACTCGACCGATAAGGCCAAAAGTGGGAATCAGAAACGGAAGTGATCATGCTAAGTACTTCGGATCGCGTAAACTATGATGAGAAAAACAGACTCGGAATAATGTGAAACGTCGGTATTGAAGGTAAAAAGATTACGAAGGAAAAAGAACGGGACTTTGTACTTGCGTCGATCGACAACCCAGACGCCCACGCCACCGGGAGAGTCCTCCGGGTCTCCTTTCAGTGGCGTCACCTCCAACACTCCCCCAGACCCGGGGAACTCTCTAGGCCATCGCGATAATCCCTAGAAGGCCGATCTGCTGACGATGGAGCACAGGGGTGAGAGCCTTGGTGAGGACATCAGCTGGATTCTCGGCAGAGGCGATGTGCTGGAGTTCAATGTTCCCCTTGGCCACTTCGTCGCGCAAGAAGTGAAACCTAATCTCCATGTGTTTCACTCTGCCGTTGAACTTGGGGTTTTCTCCGAGAGCGATAGCGCTCCTGTTGTCGCCTCGAACCTGAGAGGGTAACGGCGCCGGGTGACCAACCTCTCCCAGAAAATCATGTACCCATTTTGCCTGCATCGCCGCCCGTCCCAGGGCTATATACTCCGCCTCTGTCGTCGACGTCGCCACCACCTCTTGCCTCTTTGACATCCAAAAGATTGGTCCACCGCTCATGATCGTCACGACTCCCGTAGTTGACTTGCGAGTGTCAACACACATACCGTAGTCTGCGTCCGCATATGTGATGGGGATTGACGAAGCCCCTCGAGAGTATCGAACGCCGTAGTTTTTCGTGCCCGCAATGTACCGAACCAGATGCATGAGAGCGTTCCAGTGGGCTTTCCCAGGGTTCGTCAAGTATCGACTGAGCGTGTTGGTGGCATATGTGAGGTCGGGTCGGCATGCAGCTTGAGCAAACTGGATTGCTCCAACGAGGATGGCGTAGGGTTTGTCCCTCATGAATTCGCGTTCGTCGTCAGTGGACGGGCACTGAGATTTCGAAAGAATGACGCCGGGAGGGAGAGGAGTTGTTTTTGGGTTTACGTCTGCCAGGCCGTACTTCGTAAGAATCCTCTCGAAGTAGGACTCCATGTCCAGGGTGACCGTTCCTTGGTCTCGGTTGTGAACCAGGCGCATGCCAATTGCAAACTGGACGTCGTCCGTGGCTTTGATCCTGAATTTGGCGCCAATCTCCTCCTTTACCTTCCTCGCCTCGTCCAGTGAAGACGACCCTCCGAGTGTATCGTCGGTGTACGTGCCAGTCATCGTCTCCCCCAGCTCGCTGACCCTACTTCTCACACACTGATCCGCCTCTGACCTTTTCCACCCCCATTCCCCATACGCCTTGTCCAACGTCACGTACCAATTATGGCCGGCTTGACACATCCCGTAAACGGACTTGAGGAGCTTGACCACCTTCCCAGAGTTCGCCTGGTCGTGTCCCTCGGGTACCCAGATGTATGTTTCTTCGTCTAAGTCTGCGTTCAGGTATGCTGATGCGAAATCAACTTGCCATATATGATAGTTGAGGGACGTCCACAGCGCTAGAAGGATCCTGAGAGACTCGAACCTCAACGTCCCTGCGTAGGTTTCCGTAAAGTCGACGCCAGCTACCTGTCTTCTGCCATCTATGACTAGTCTCGCCTTGCGCTTGACTATGTTTCCGTCACCAT
This sequence comes from Marasmius sp. AFHP31, assembly GCA_024721195.1. Taxonomy (NCBI): domain Eukaryota; kingdom Fungi; phylum Basidiomycota; class Agaricomycetes; order Agaricales; family Marasmiaceae; genus Marasmius; species Marasmius sp. AFHP31. The sequence goes on from JANHQD010001937.1 coordinate 6,592, forward strand.
CCATCTTGTTTGCGAATACCCACAAGGGTTTCAGAGCACGCTTTCCTCGTGGCAGCTCCTGAACCTCTCCAAACACACCAAATTCTTCCATCCTTCCCAGCTCTTCCTCAATCGCTGGCTTCCATATCTCAGGCTGCTGCATGGCTTCTTTGTATGATTTTGGCGTGGCCTCGATACCAAGAGCGGCGAGGGCTCTGGGGTCTCCTATCTCGTCGAAGTCCTCGAGCATGTCGATGAACGATGCGTTAGCACGAGGTCTAGGGTCTCGGGTCCAAGGTGCTTTCCCCTGGCGAGCCACTTTCTCCCTTTCTATGAACTCCGAAGACTCCATTTGTGCTCGTGAGGGAAATCGGGTTCGGGCTGAACGACGAATTGGTGGTGGATGAGGAGTGGAAAGAGGCTGATGTTCTTGTGGTAGTGCATCGGAGTCGATAGGCGAGGGTGAAGTCTGCGGCGGTGCGGATGAGATCGAGGGTTGGGTGCCAGTGGATGAGATCGAGGAGAGAGTCTCTGGTTGAGTTCCTATTGGGGTAACCGAGGTCGACGATTTATCTCCGGCCGGAGATTGCCCGCTTTGACCAGCATCGCTTTGGCCGCCACGTGCTTCGTCTGTTGGCAGTAACTCCCCCACGTCCCATATCTCTGCCTCTCCCTGAACTTCCTCCCCCCCAACAGTCGAAAACGTGCGCGCAACGTCCACCCAAACCACGTCACGTGTGGTTATGATCTTCCCAGACGGCGTATAAAGCAGATACGTGCCTCTGCCCCCGTATCCAATCAACTTTCCCTCCACCACTCTGCTCTCGAGTTTTCCCAATGACCCATCCACAACCTTCGCAAAGCCTCGGGATCCGAATGGTCGCAAGTGTTCCACCGTTTGGCGTTTACCAGTGAAGGCTTCAGCTGGTATGCGGTTGGGGTGACGAGAGGACGGGAGGAGATTGTTCGTGTACACAATGTACGCCGCTGCGTATGCCCAGAGGTAAGCGGGAAGCTGTGATTCGTTGAGGATGGTCCTGACACCGTCAAAGATCGACCTATGCTTCCTTTCTGCCACACCGTTCATTGATGACGAATAAGGCGCAGTCGGTACCACCTCTACTCCCAGTTTCCCCGACCATTCTGACATCACTTTATTATCAAACTCCCTTCCACCGTCGACACGAATAGATTTCAACCTCTCCCCCGTCTGTCTCTCCGCCCATGCTCTGAACATCTCCAAGACCTCCAGGACCGTCCCTGCCTCTTTATTCTTGAGGTAATAGTCTTTAGTGAAGGACGTTGCCCCATCGACAATTGGCATCGAATATAGGTAGCCGCCCTTCGACGTTACCCGAATGGGCCCAGTGAGGTCGGTATGCACCCGCTCCAACACCTTCGTCTCGGGGATCACAACTGCATCAAACGGCCTTCTCGTTCCCTTGCCATGAACACAGGGGATACACTTCCCTTCCCTGTCAAAGTCTGTAATCTCCAAGCCATCCAACAACTTCTCCTCGTGTGCAGCCACGATTCTGTCCTCTCCGGCGTGCCCAAAACGCCTGTGCCATTCCTTCAGGGGAACCGCCTTGTTCAACGATTTCGTCGCCACGTTGGCTGCATGCACAGGAGCTTCATTGATACGGTAAAGTCTCCCTTCCAGCCGTCCCGTGAGGAAGTGCTGATTGTCTGGCGTGTAGAACTCAGCCCGACCTCTGCCAAACTTCACAGAGAAACCCTTCAGATCGAGAACAGGGATCGAGATCAAATCTGCTGTAGCCGTCGGCGCATGGTAGGCATTTTCGAAGGTAAGTAGAATCTCCCGTCCCTCGAACATCACCCGCTTAACTGCCTTTCCCTTTCCAACCAGCTTGAAGCTCGTAGCCTCCTCCGAACTTTGCCCGGTCGAATCGCATGGCGTGTATGTCACAAAATCCTCGCGTCTAGTGAAAAAATGATCTGTGGCGGCGCTGTCTGCATACAGCTTCTTTCTTCCACCGCCATCGCTCCTTCTCGAGGTTGTCGTCAACGCGTAGTGGTCACTATTGGGCGCTGCGATGTTCGACTGGGTGACATTCGCGGCAGGAGCTGATGAATTTGGTGAATTCGATGTTGTCCTAGCTTGGTTTCTCCCTGGTCGTTGACCTTCCTTCCCACCTCCAGCCTCCCAACAGTCCCTCTTGAAGTGCCCCTTCTTTCCACAGTTGTGGCAGCGCTTCACATCCCTCACGACCTGAAGAGCCAGCTGTTTCTCCAGCTCTTCCACGCGAGCAAGGACAGCCGCATGGGCCGCCGGAGTGGGTGGTGCCATCCCTGAACCCGACGCCACAGTACCTTTTCTCTCGGCAATTCGAGCGTACCCGTACGTGATTTGTTGGATTACAGAAGCTGAGGTAGGGTAGTTCTGCGATGAGGTGATGTTGTTGATTATCGGGTCGAAGGCTTCGGTCGGGAACGCTGACAGGAGAATGGAACGGAACTCATCATCGGAGTAGGTGTTTCCCGCCTCCACTGCTTTCTTTCTGAGCTCACGGATATCCTTGAAGAACTGTTCGAGGGTGTCCACTTCGTCATAGCGGAAAGCTCGGAGCTTGCGGTTCGTCTCGATGCGAAGTAAGTCGTTTCTCGATTCGAAATCTCTATTCAACTGAAGCATGACTTGGACGGCGCTTAGGTTGTCAAAATCGGGTACCAGAGCGAGCATGTCTTCCATGTGAGCTTCGATAATGGTTTTCGCGTGATCGTTTCTGAACCTCCATTCTTCGTAGCTTGGTTCAAGGGAATATACGGGGGTCGGTGCTGGTTTAGAGTCGAGTGGGGGGTATACATGGGACGTGATAGGTGATTGGCCTGCTTCCGCCGCCGTAGCATCCATCTGCGCTCGGAGCTCCTTCGATAGCGGCCTGAGTGGTCTGTTGACAGTGCCATCAACGTAAGCCACCAGCCCTTGACTCTTCAACGTGCTGATGATCTTTCTCCGCACGGTTATCCAGCTTGTTTTGACTCCGCCGTCAAACTTCGCATCCTCCGCCACCTCTCCTATGGGTGGTGGTATAGCACCGTTGCTAGCCATCGCTTGTTTGGCGATTCGGGTTTGGTTCTTTCCTTTTCAGCTCGGGGCCCGTAACCTGTAAGACAGAGCTTTTAGCTCTCTGATTTCCCACTCGACCGATAAGGCCAAAAGTCTATTGTAAGTACCTGTAAGACAGAGCTTTTAGCTCTCTGACTACAAGGACATCGTAAGTAAAGGTATAGTAGATCGGAATATATGCACGTACTTTCCCACTCGACCGATAAGGCCAAAAGTGGGAATCAGAAACGGAAGTGATCATGCTAAGTACTTCGGATCGCGTAAACTATGATGAGAAAAACAGACTCGGAATAATGTGAAACGTCGGTATTGAAGGTAAAAAGATTACGAAGGAAAAAGAACGGGACTTTGTACTTGCGTCGATCGACAACCCAGACGCCCACGCCACCGGGAGAGTCCTCCGGGTCTCCTTTCAGTGGCGTCACCTCCAACACGTAGAGCCAGTACGTACGCCATGAACGGGGGTGTCCCAACTGAGTTCGAGGGTCGGCAGTTTCTACGTGGTGCAGATTATCAACCATCAACGAGCCTTGTGTTCGCGAACCGCAATATAACTCACCGGTAGGAATATTTTGAACCCAATGCCGCCCAAGATCACTCCAAGGATTAGGACAGCGACCATAATCGCAAAAGAAGAAGCAGGTACCAGATTGTGTAATCGCCTCCGGAGAGCTGCGTGGAATGTTCTGTTGGAGCGGCGATACAAGAGGACGTCCTGGTCTTGTTCACCGGACGAGCCAGCAATTGCGATGTAGGTCCAGTCATTGTCACTATAACTCTGCTACAAATTGAGATCTCATTTGTCGAAAAGAGGGACGTGTAAGTTTCGCTCACGGCTATCGTCTGGACCAATCCATTTTTTGGATAGATCAACTTCTGTTCCACATTAAGCCGATCCATTCGATACAAAATGGCATGCCCGGAGTCGGTCCCAGCGACAAATCGACTACCACCTTCGATGAGGGTCATCTGCCTCGGATAAGGAACGACGGTGCGCGAGGTGCTCGGTAAGGTTTTCTGATGCTTCAGATCCGAGAGACTGAAGATTTCACAGTTCTCGATAGTGTTGACTATCAGACGGTCGTTCGCCTCGTCCAGGATGACCGATCCCCTGGCAGTATTTTAGTGTATCTTCCAGTACAGAACAACCGAAAGACATACATCCGGGATCTTTCCAACTTTGCTATAGTTCTTTGAGACGTTATTGTACCGTTCGCGGCGTCTAGTTGTAGCCTGTTGAGCATTATTGAGTACGAGCAAGAATGCTTCTCCATTGAGACGACTGGTGACCTACATCTTGCCTCCAGCATCAGGAAACACATAAACGTTTCGGTTCTCGTCAAACTGGATGGTTGCAGGTACGAACGGAGACTCAGTCTCGACGTTGAACACTTTCTCAAAGTTTCCGACGGCAGATAGTTTCCACACCGTTACGATTCGGTCGGCATGGGAGATGGCGATATGTGCACTTTCGCTGGCATCGATGTTGGGTCTATGGACGTCCATAGACAGAACTTGGGTGGTGCTGATTGTTGGTGTAGCGCGCGCCCACTCCTGGAACAACTGTAAAGATTGTAATAAAATAGTGTCAAGAAATCGATGCACTAGCAGAACTGACAGACATTTACTTACTCTTGTCTCATTATTCCAGCACCAGGCAAATAATTCACCCGAAAGTGTTCCCAGTATAAGGACATGTCGGCTGGACTGTTGGAAATATATCCATTTGCAAGCGAAGGCCAGGGATGTTGGGTCCGAAGTAGAAGGAGTGCAAAACCGCGTTGGGATAGCTACTACGTTTAAGGTTGCCAAATCCCAGATCGAGACACCGCCGTACCCTTCAATCACTTTAGGAAATTTGATTCAAGGAAGGGGACCGTAGAAACGTACCTGCAGCGACAATGAACTTCCCCTTGACAGAGACGGAGACGGATAGCACTGCGTCTTTAGGACCTATTAATGTTGTGTGTAACTCGTAGCGCAGCATGTGAAATGGACTTGATTTGCGGGGTGGTGGACCAGAGACGTCTTGAATCAAGGTTGCGATGAAAGCAAAGGAAAAACCTCGATGCTCAAGCAACGAATGTACGCCGGTGTAAAGACAAAGAAAGAAGGCTGAGGTTTGATCTGGTCTCGTGAGGGGACTGAAGTAACGACGCGTGGAGGCTGCACGATCCTCATCACGTACACTGCCTAACATATCCTCCACGGGGGCGTGTGTAGGATATGATGGGCGTGCCTTTCACATTTCACATTTCACATTTCACATTTCGCATCAAAACAAAGAATGTGATCGCAAACAGGATCGTGCTGTGGCACAATGAGATGGCGCGACCAGAGATAAAACGCTGAAGGCATCCGTCAATTCCTCCACATTATCGTCATTGCCTCCTCAATGTTCAATCGCGCCCAGTGCTTCCAACACACAGAGATATGGCCGGACGGACGGGTGTCGTTGTTCGGACGTGCTCATGGCGGGGCCAGCACGGTGAGGGGCACTCCTTATCCCGTCTCTGCCTCTCGACCTCGCAGGGTTCACTTCTCGTCTACGACTCCCGAGACTACAACCTCGGTCCTGCGTCCGACTCCTTCAGCCGTTGTCGCGTCCTCACATCCGAATCCAGCCCACACTCGCTCTCAGAATGAGGAGGGGGCAAATGCTGGAAACAATGGCGGTGATGGTCCAATGAACGTTGTAGCGTTGACTGTGCGTGTCATTGCGTTTTGTCTTTGGGTCCAGTATCATGATTTTACATTTTCAGGATGAGGTTGACGATGGAGAGTGGAGAACCCGGCCAAGTGACAACAACAACCTGATCAAAAAGCCGAAGGGTGAATGCGGCAGACCAGGTACAGGCGGTTACAACCTCGAGAAGAAGCTGAACTGGACCGAAGCCCGATTCGAAGAAGTCAAAGTGAGTGGGCCATTGGTTTAGAAAGTACAACCCCGTCGGCTAAACTCGCCATAAGGGTTTTGTGAGGGACCATGTCCTGAAGAGTCTCGACTGCCACCTTAGCTTCACCAAACAGCCGCAGGATAAGATCAATAAGATCAAACAGAAAGTGAGACCGTTTGAATAACGTCCGTCCGTAATCTCACCCCCTATTCGACACAGGCTCTCACAAAATTTCCTTTCCTCTCTCAATACAAGAACCTTTGGCCAGTCGACGATCTCATTCTAGGGGTTGTGAAATACCGTAACTCAGCAATGAAGAAGGCGAAGGCTGTTGCTGCGCTGAAAGCAGTCGATGAAGCTATCAACGCGGTAGCAGGGGACGATGCTGGCGGGAGACAAACGCCAAACACGCGCAGTAAAGCTAAGGGTGTTGGAAATTGATACAATTGATTTTGGGTTCGCCATAGCCACTGAAGATAAATCGAGTAGAAACATTATAGTAGGTACGAGGATTGACTGGGCGTGCAATAGTCGTCATACGGTCCACGTATATACACGAACCTAGCCAAGTTTGAGAACTACGATCTCGTCATCCGAGAGTTGCCATCTTGCCGTGTGTCCAGCGACTTGCGCCCAGTCTATCAGCTCAGGTTGAGCTTGCCATGAGGATGAGACTAGTTTGGCCTCGAATCCATCACTCCAGAACGTGCTGAACGGATCTGGCGTCGTTCTAGAGGTGTCTTGACTCCTTCGTATCACCAATTGAATTTTCCCTTGGACTCGAACGATGTGCTCGATTCGGGCAGCAATCCATGTTTGATCGCGTCGGCCATCTGGATAGAAACAAATGTAGCAATTGGCCACATGCGTGACAGCGGTCGTGAAGCGTCCGAGAGCGTGATGTATCTGGTGGAAAGATTCACTGGGACCAACGGGGAGAAGTCGGGCGACGCTGACGGGGAGCTTGTCCAGAGGGATCTCACCCTTTCCGACGGGCAGATCAATATTTTCAGCTTCAACCGTAACATCCCTTTCTCCGAAACAGAATGTGCTCCCGTACAAATCCTCGAGCACTTCGATGCACTTTTGGAAAAGCCCCGGAACGCGACAGGTTAGCAGCCACTGACGAAAGCTGGCGCTTTTAGAATAAGCATGTAGAAGAGTACTCTCATATTCGCCTGGAGATGAACGTCAGCAAGATAGCTTCAGAGGAAGCATTTTGCAATCACCGACCAGGTTTGTGGTTGATAGGTACCCCCTGCAGTTTCCTTATCAACCTTTCTCCGGCAAAGCACCAGAAATTATGGACTGGACCAAACCAGTCCATGAAGTCAAAGATATGGGAGCCTACATGATGAACCGGAAGTCTGAAGCCTGGAAAATACGCCTTGATTCCCTCGATATGGCGCCGCCAGCAATGTCGAAAGCGTAGGTGGTCATCGAGTGTTAGACTGCGTTTCGCCATGTTGAGCGAAGCGCAGGTTAGCCACATAGATGTCTCGACGGCACCCGCCATCTGACCAGCATTCGACAACGCGATCGGAGAGCCTTCGCTGCAGCTCAGAAGGGCCAAAGGAAGGTGTATCTCAAAGAGAACTCGCCAGTTCTCCGCCTTAACGCTGCCCGCCGCAGGCAAACCGATGTTCGGGGGTGGCTTGGTAATTTCCGACGGTACAAGGGTCTTCTGTATGGCTGTGTGGACGCGTGCCAGAAAATCTGCGGAGGGTACTGTGATCCTGGGAATAGCTTCCGTAGGCATCGCAAGCCTCTGCGGATTATTAAACATATGCTAGTTCATGAGAAAGCGGGCCGCCTACCCAATGGATTAAACGTCGAACCAGCGCCTCTTTCTCCGCAGGTTGGGCGGGTTGTAGACAATCAACGTCGAGACAGACAAAGCGGAGTGCTTCGGTGGGTGCTTCACGTTGCAAGCGTGAGTCGAGTTTCGTACGCTCGCTCCATTTTATCGGTTGACGAAGAAGGCGATGGATGAATCCTATTCCCACCGCAGTTGAGTATGTCATCCTTTGCTTGATAATCTCCATCGCTACCGACCGGGCATTTTGGTCGAGAGGTCCCTGTTGCAGGCTTCGAGGTAGGTTGTCGGAATGGGTGGTGAAATTAGGCCAGACGAATACCTCTTGTTGTACCTCCTCAACGCGCTGTGAAAGCCGTTCAGAACACTTCATGGTCAATCAGTGATCCACACACCCATTTTACTAAAAGTCTGCTTAACTCCAGCTTCGAAAGGCTCTTTTGGGCATCCTCTCGGCTCAAGGCCAGTACTCCGCAACAAACGTAAAGCAGCGTCACTGAACGGTTTTTCTTCAAATCTTCTGCCATCGTGTCTTTTTCCTCGCCTGTCGTTGGTTTCCTTAACGAAAGACAATCTTCTATGCTTCTCAGCTCCTTCAGGAGATTGTTGGCAAGAATCTCCCTCTCGAGCTCATCTCGTTTTCGTTCCCACCATTGGCGAGTTTCATCAGGAAGATGGTCCCATGCAAGGGCAACGAGTACATCGTGGGGTAGAATGTCCTTCGATTCCTTGACAGATGATAGAGGAGGGGATGGAGTGAAGGAATGGTAAAAGCAGACTTCGCCTTGGTCTTTCTGCTTCCGATCATCATCGTCGTCGCTATCATTACTATCATCATCGTCATCATCATCTCCATCTCCTGGGTTTGCAAGGCCGAGTGCTTTCCAAAACATCTTCTCCGCACGGAGATAGACAGTATGCATCGGGTCGACAACACATTGCACAGATATTCGCCAGTACGGAAGTTGATGAAACGCGGAGAGACGTGCACCGAAAAGCTTCTCGATACGTTTTTGCGCGGACCTGGAATCAGCATTCAGCCACTTCTGCGATCCTTCTCGAAATCTGGCATCATCCGAGGGCTCCCAGTTCTCGTAGTCGGTGCAAAGGACGTTTTCCATATGCCATACCTTACAGACGTGGCAAAACACGTGAGAGGTAACTTCAACATGTCCTGCAAACGGGCGCGCAGCCTTCAAGTCCATGACAGCGGCCGCCAAGGCTATTCTTTCGATGCGAGGGGGCGTTTGTTCGTTGCAATCCACGCGCACACCACGTGCATAGCCATCGTATAGGTCGTTGATAAGAGGCTTTAGATAGTGACGATGATGCGACTGTTTCCCTTCGGGCTCGCCAGGGCCTGGAATTATACCTGGGATGTACACGTATGCTGGATCGTTTCGAATGTCCACTGGAAGATTCAGGCAGGTCAGGGCCATCACGCCAGCTTTGGATGGCTTCCCGTCGGCCCGATTACCCTCCACATTGAAAAAATCGGCATAGAGAGTAAAAAACCAGCGCCCCTCTGCTCCTCGCTCCGAGACGAAGTTCTTGCCATTGTTTCCTAGCAGTTCGCGGAAGAAGCAACCGTCCGACGCCTTGGTTCTAACATCCGGCTCATTGAGAATACAGGATGCAACTTCGTCGCAGAATCTATCAGCATGCTCTCTGACTCCGGGAAGAGCACGGAAGCGTGCAAACCATTGAAGGAATGGATAATACTCGAACTTTTTGATGGGTTTACCATCCTCAAGGAGCGCGGTATTACAAGGGAGAAAGTGATCGTTCAACCGGTAGAGACAGGTATCCGGGTACACATTTGCAATACTGGGCGGGTGGGTGAAACTGCACTTTGGACATACAGCCAAAACGACGGTCTCTATGCCAAGGTTGAAATGCGTTTCGACAGTTCGAATATCCGTTGGAATTGCGTTGATAGCATCGTGCTGTTCGGGGGGAGATTCGTGGGGGCCTAACGACATGAGTAGCTGCCCAAACAATCTCATCATACGCAACGTGAGATTGGCAGCTCGCCTACTGGCCCCATCGAAGACACGGTTAGCTAGGACCAAGCAATAAGCTGCGAGAGTCGCTGTAGGCACCCGGGGCCGGTAAAGCCAACCTGGCACTGAGACGTGAGTGGTTTGTGTTGGTATCGAGAGCAAGAGATAGCTCACGGTTGTTTATGTTGATCGGGGTGTCATCTGGGAACCTCTCTCTCCACGTTCGACACTTTTCCTCAATCGCAGCGACAAGCGTAAGGAGCTCAGTGATACGTTGTACTGCATGCGACCTCCTGATTCCCGAAGCGATGCTACGAGCGTCGGAAGCCTTTGCTTCAGCAGACTGTAGCTGCCTTTGGACGTCTTCGAGCGGCGTGTTTTCTGTGAGCTCGCTAAGGGAATTCAAGACATCTTGCATCTGCGACGTAATCAACGACATCCGTCCCATGGCGTCGGCATCCTGACTCTTCAGTGCACTCGAGCCATCAACCAGGCTCGCAAAATCCTGTTACGCAAATGTGGGCAAAGATTTCAGAAGAGATGCGACTGCGCTCACATCGAAAGGATCGAAAGGTTCCTGTGCGTTTCCGGGGGCACGATGTCTGAGTTATTACCCATAACTTGGAGCAGGAGGTCAAATTCATCCCGAGCATCAGCAGTTGCAGCGCTTGACCCTTCGCCAGTGCCCAATGTATCCAGCAGAAAGTCTGCATAGGTATCGCCTGCTTTCCTCTTTCCCATGAGCAGTGTATGTTCCAGAAGGATGAAGAGTGATACGAGGCAGCAGAAAACGAATGATGTGGAAGATAAGATTCAGGGCTTTCGCTAGATATAGCACATGGATGATGGAGGGGATATCATATGGTATTTATATATTTATGGTAATCAATTCGAATCAGCTGCAGGCTTGTCTACTTCCTCCGCCTTGACCACCGGCTGGGGTTGGCGTCGTGCCGCCATAGCCTGGTACATTCTAAGGTAGCACTCATTCATGATCGACACCATGAGCTCGTGGGGTTCAGGCCATGAAAATGCGACGGGTCCGGGTTCGGGAAGGCCGGCTATCTTCCTGTAAGCCATCGTGATTGAGTCTAGTTGGCGGGATGTGACAGGGGGAGAAATTATGACGTCGTGGCACGACGGACACCGCGCTGCTCTACCATCGGGGTCGGACAGGGTTTCGATGGCCGGCTCGGGAAGGAATGTCCCTGACGAGGTAACTAGTCTGAGGTCTTCTTTGCGAGAAAGGGTGATGCAGGAAGAACAGAACGAAGCTCCGCAACATAACAAGCTACGAAAGTTTTAGAGCGAGCTTGAAAGATCAACCTCCATCACTCACGTCTTAGGATGTTCGAATATTTGGTAACAGATTGGGCAAACAAGTTCCTGGGCGAGGGAGGATGTGAAATTATTAAACTTGAGGGTACGCTGATCGCATTTCTGCACGCAAGATTGCAATCACTGTAAGCATTGAACGAGATAAGAAACACAAGGACGAACCTCTATATTCTCCCGGCAAGCGGCGAAGAACGACAGAGCGGCTTTGTGGGAGGGATCTTCGTTGCTGGCAGTGATTTGGGAGGACATTGTGGTTGGCAGAGGTATGATTGAAGAAGAAAACTTGGGGATTTCTGAAGGGAGAACTGGCGAACCTTTATACATGTAGAGCGAGGGCGAGTCAGACCGACAGGTGAGCAAATATGTTCGCGGGCCTGGGTACTTCGAACACATCACATTTCACATTGTGCACACCGATCGAAAAGGTCCAGGGCGGTAAAAAAGCGTCGAAAAGAGGTATGTGTGGTGCTCTTTGACTGAACTTGTGAGCATCACAACAATGGGATCGACTTGTCATCGTGGTCTCTGTATCGTGGACAGAGCATCTGATGCAGTCTGACGCCCGCGCTAATCCTAGCGGGCCGTGACGGAAATCTCTTGATCTATGCTTTCGAGTAGCGTTGAACCCATTCTAGCCGGCCTGGCACTGATTGTTGTCAGTCTACTGATACGGAGACGGATACAGAGAGGAGGCGCATGCATTGAGACCAAAACGCCTAGCACTCACGAGGCGGAATGAATATGCGAAAACCGTCGAGGGCTGGGCTGGATACAAGTCCGAAGGCCGACATTTATTCGAGCCAAAAAGCAGACTTTTAGTTCGCTTTCGAATGGCATTTAGCCAACCCCGTGAGATGCTGTCGAGAGCTAGCCCTGTTGATCGTCAGATTCTTAGAAAGCTTTCAGAGAGCAGAAAAAAGACTCACAGGTTTTGTGAACCAAGCGTATGTCCGTTGAAGGTTTGCAGTCACCGGAGTGCTGCAAGATGGTGTTAGAAAAATACCAAATTGGGATACTAACTGACACTAACCGCTGACAGAACACTCAGTAGAAGCCCGACACGACTTGAGAGACTTGGCCCCGAGGACTGAGTTTGACGGCGATACACCCAGGGGCCGACATTTATTCGCATAGTTCCCGAGAAGCAGACTTTTATTCTGCTTGATATTGAACGGTATTTAGCCAATTCAATGGGATCCTGGGCGTAAGCGGAGTCCATTCCTCGATATGCGCAAAAGGCCATGTACGAGTTGAAGAGGAAGAGTAAAGGTGTGTGAAAAATCATGATGGAGTTTGAAGACAAGATGGTTACGCTCTTGCGCTCTCAGATGGCCACACTGATCCAAACAAGTGCAAAGTCGTGATCGTGAGCATTACAAGTCCAATTACCAAGTCCCTCTCTTCGTCTTCAGCGTCCTTCTTGGACGATAGGTTGGTTAAAACCCGCCTTTATTTGATCTGGCTAAACGCTGGTCAATCAAGGATGTGAATAAACGCCCATCCGCTCTCGAGCTCAGTTCAAAACACCTACTAGCCTGAGGACTTCGTCATGATCGTGAGTTGAATTGTTGGATTCCAATCGCGTTTCTCTTACTGACCTCGTCGTATTCTAAAGCTGGATAGCAGGTTGGTTAAATACCACCTGCACTAGACTGGCTCAAGGCCGTCCATCTAAATACCGATGCGACTTAATTCCCGTCCACGGCTAGTCATTTTTTCTCGCAATCGCAACTCGGCCTTGCACAGGATCATGATGGGTATGTGTCGTCCTGAATGGCTTTTAGTTGGGCTCGATTGGCCGGAGAGACTGTTGAACTGGTGGGACGCGGAAGCTGTGAAAAAAACGAAGGATTTCTCTCGATGGGCGCGGAAGATGTCTATGAGCTCGCGTTTCGAAACCAGTCTACCTCTCTGTCACCCAAAGGGCTAGTCATTGTGCACTATGGATCGTGTTCGCAGGCTTCGTGGCTTGAATGAATTGAACAGCTCAAACCGTGATGCTAGGTCGTTCATTGCTCATTATCACATCAACGAATTCGTTGGTTAAAAACATGCTTGGTCAATTTGAGGGCCGAACTATGAAGGGCGTAATTATAAACTCGCTCAACCAAAGATTGTCTTCAGAGCCGCTTTGTACGATAAAATAACTTCATTACACGACCTAATCCTTGATGGCAGGCGGTCCGACTTCCCCCTCCTGAGCTTTCTTATACTCCTGACGAAACTTGTAGTCGACGAGAATGTTACTCGGCCAGAAAACATAGTCTTTCTCCGGCTTCTCCAGCTCTAGCTCCTGCCTGACGAGTTCAGTGACCTTCTCGAGGACCGTGTTACGACAAGCTCCAAAAACTATAGGCTGTTGGCACTCGGGGAGAGGACAGCGTGGTGGGGTACCCTTCCAGTCAACGCCCTGGGTTTGCTCGTCCTCGCTTCTTTCTAGGCATCGGCCACACACGTCGTGTCCACAGTCCATCCTTTGATCTCATTAGCAGTGGAACAGCACAACATGACAGCGAAGCACTTACGTCCAGGCAGACAAGTACACTCGGCTGCAGATAGGGCAGCTGCCAGAACGTCTTTGTTCACCGAGCCATTCGGTTTGTAGCTCGTTTCGCGACAACTTTTCCTGCACCTAGTGTGTTAATTATCTAAGATACAATATGAAGAAGGGTCAAACGTACCATCATCTTCGACCCCACCTTGAGGAATACTTCCATGTTTGGAGGGAGTTTAGGGTTTTCATCCTCGGGCTCGACTCTGACCCCTGTGGCTCGCTTTTCGGGGGAAGTTGGAGGAGTAACATAAGGGGCCGCTTCAGCTCTCGCTTGGGCTCGGAACAGTTTTGGAGAAGGGATGGCAGGCATGGAGGAACAGAGTCGCGGATTAGATGTGGGCTGCAGAGTTGAATGTGGGGATGGGGTACGTAGGACTTCTCCTTATAAATGAAAAACGATCTTCTTCTCATAGCTACGAACAAGGACAATTTGTCCGATCTCGCCCCATCAAAGTAGGTGACGTGCCAATGTTCAAACTCACGTCGAAGGCATGGCTGGATAACCACATCGATCTCTTCACGTTTTTGCTATCACATTTCACATTTCACAAATTCACGTTCACGTTCACTTTCGCTTTCACTTTCACTTGAGTACTTTCATACGAACATTCTCGATTCTGGACACGAACACACTTGACCGATTTAATTTGGATCCTCAGATCTCGTTGACAGGTGTTTATAATAGCCTGTTTCTATCGACAAGGACGATCGTGCGATAGCTCTCGTGTAGATTGAGTAGCTCATATTCTCACCTACGAGTATCGCCCGTGCCGGTACCAGCACGGGTAGACCGCTATAGCTCACAAATGTCACAGACGCAAGCTACGCTCCGTGGCGTCATGGCACGGGTTTACCGTTAGTATTTTCATTTGAAACTCACTCACATAACGCATGTGCAATGCAACGTCGATAACCTGCAAGTCAATGAGTAGGGTGAGAGACTCAATAGAGTCCTGAGATACGTTGATCTGGATCTGAATCAAGGTATATTGTTTTGGGTAGCGGACAAATAACAGTACGAACGGAATGAACACAGAAGAGGATACACGATGTGATGACTAGTCGAGACGATGAGGTATGATCGGGGGACGGCCAAAATTCTCATAGAAGGTCTGGCAATAGAACTTCGTCGCCCACTGCTCCATTGTCTCCAGCTCGGCGTCGGAGTGATCCTGCCATTTCTCCTTCCCAGCCACGAAGCTCTCAGCCTTTGCGCCTCCCGCCCAATCTTTCATGACCAGACACAGTCGATGGAAGTATTTTCCTCGATGCCGTATCGAAGCCGCAGCAAGACCACTGTTAGCTCTGCGAAAATCTACTTGGGTGGGATTTCCGATGCCATCCAAACCCGGGAAGCAATCTTGAACATCGGAGCTGAAAGGAATAGCGGCCGGGCGCATCTTGTTATTGAGAGCATGCAACTCGAATCGAAAGTTCAGCTCAAAAAGCTCCCAGACAATCTCCTGAACAATTCGGGTGTCTGAAAGCCTTCCTATCGGTTGTCAGGAAGG
>JANHQD010001938.1:0-24590 GCA_024721195.1 Marasmius sp. AFHP31
TTAGCACATTGTTGAACTTCCGAAGCTAATTGGGCTGAGGATTCATTGTAACCATTGACGATTGGTCTTTGGTATTGACAGACTTAGTTGAAGTCTTTGCCTATTGTTTGATTGATTGAATTGTCCATTGCTACCCGCAGACGAATACCCTGAAGCTAGTTGAGCCTAAGGACGCACTTCCGAAGCAACTACAACCCCACCTATTCCTGAAACAAACCTAAAAGAACCTCTCTTCCGAAATACCAATTAGACTTCAGAGCTTGTTACAGAGTTTGAGATTTCCAGAGTTGAGCTATTTCTTGAGTGGGATTTCCTACAAGGCGGCTACTACAGTCTAGCTAAGAGCGGAACTTTTGATCAACGCCGATCCCCAATTCCTGCACCCTTCAGCTATACTTACGTGTGTTGGGAGGATTTGACTTTACTGTTAGATTTTATTATACACTGCGAGTGGCACTTTACACCAGTATCACGAACAAAAGCAACCCCTTGTCACAAAGAGCGGACCACAAAATTGGAACAGAGGATGATAACAAAGATTGAGTCCTACTAAATCCCACCTTCAAAAGGGGGTAGCCTTCACCACAGGACACTCAGACATCATACAAAAAATCAAAGACTCTCCACACTGAGATTTAGAGGTTGTAACGTGCCCAATTTCTAACCCCTACAGACCCCCATCTTTTCCCCTCATTATACACCCCTCTATACCCTTTCTCTACTCATATTCATCATCTCCACACCTTCTCTTTACCTATTGGTTCCCAGTCACCCCTCCTGGGACCCCAGAAGTTCATATTGGGATCTCAACAGTCATTCTGGGATCCCGACATCCCGACCCACAACCCTCTTTCTTGTATCAGAACTACCCATGGTGTGTTCTGATGGTCCCAATATGACTCCCACAGTGTCTGACTCACTCTGACTCATATTTCTACTCTGTATATTACCTATTCCAATTTATAGCTTTTTCATACTGAACTAGTATATAAAGTACATGTAGAACCTGTCCTAAAGCGCTAAACACTAAGACTTTGGATGCAGAAGCGACGGCGGCTGAAGTCAACTAGCAGAGACTACAACGGAGATGACAGAGACAGCGAGCAGAGAGCAAGAGCAGGTAGATAACTGGTCCCAATGACAAGTTAGATATATTGAAGATAAAGAGAAACGAAGTTAGCTACTCACCTGGTCCCAATGACAAGAAGTCAAGATGAGGGACCAGGTGTAAACTGTCTAGCTTATATACTGGGATATGAGTCGCGCGAGAATAAAGGAAGATAATAGGGATTAAGGGAAGAACATCAGTAGTCCAGGTATGGAATAAGAACGAGTCCGGAACAAGTAACTGTTGTATATAAAAAAACAAAGAGAACAAGGGAAACAATGGATAAGATGGGTTGTGAAGACAATGTAAAAGAACAAGGATGAGGAAGGAAATGATGGGAATGATGAAGAGAGGGGAGCCGGGTATCTGGTAGGTGTCAAAGTAACAAGTGGGTGTCAAAGTGACAATCAGGCGCTAAAAGGGGAATGGGCGCTAAGAAAGGAAAAGATAGGGGGAAAAGCGGCACTTCATGACATTACCCCCCTTCTAGGATTCATCGTCCTTGATGACTAGGCCCCTTCTCGATAAGCTGGTCCGGCTGCGGCGGGGAACTTCTTGTGGAATCGTTTCACTATTCGAGGGGCGTTCTTCAGGTTCTGTGCGGGTTCCCAGGTGTTCTCTGACTCTGAATAACCCTTCCACTTCACCCGATACTCCAGCCCTCTCCACCTGTACTGGCTGTCAACCACATCCTCCACCTCGTACTCTGGTTCGTCTTCGTCCTCCAACTCAATAGGTCCTGGCGGTTCTGGTAGCAGCCCGTTTACTAGGTTACCTTTAAAAGGGTAGAGTTTGTCGACATGGAAAATGGGGTGATGCCACTCCAGCTCTTCTGGTAGGTCCAGCCAGTAATCCAGGTCTCCAACCTTCTCCAAGATCTCAAATGGCCCTAGGCTCTGGTCTCTGAGCTTCTCACTCGACCGCTTCAGCCTAAAGTCTGAGCCGTCCAGCCAAACAAAGTCTCCTACACCGAACTGATGGGCTTTTCTCTTACCCCGTTCGAAACCCTCCTTCATGTGCCGTTTGGTAATATGTAGTGCAGCGCCTGCGTCTTGCCTCACCTCCCTCAGGATATCAATGCGATTTTTGACTTCGGGGATGCCCGACCTCCTTCCTACAGGGATGTTAAAGAGGGGAAGGTAGCCGTAGAGGAGCTCGAATGGAGAGAGGCGGTGAGCAGAGTGGGTATGGGAGTTTAAGACAAACTCAGCAAGGGGTAGGTGTTCTGACCAGTCGTCCTGTCTGTAGTTTGTGTACAGCTGTAGGTACTTTTCGACCTCCTGGTTTGCTCTCTCAGTCTGTCCGTTGGCTTGGGGGTGGTATCCCAAAGTGAAGCTGCCCTTGATTCCAAGTCGCTTCAGAAGCGCCCTCATGAGTTTGGCATTGAACTGTGGCCCTCGATCCGAGATGAAACACATTGGTAGACCATGTAGGCGGAAGATCTCCCGGTAGTAGATGTCGGCCACTCCCTCGGCATTGATGTTGCTAGTGCAGGGAATGGCATGGACTTGCTTTGTGAAAAAGTCGGTACAGACGAGGATGGCGTTGTATCCATGAGAGGTTGGCAGCTGGGTGATGAGGTCGACTCCCACTTCTTCCCAAGGTCCCTGCGGCACATCGAGGGCTGAATAAGCGAGTGGGGGTGACGGTGGAGCTTCTTCCAGGCACAGGTATCACATCCCTCCACATACTTCTCCACAAACAATCGCATGGTGGGCCACCAGAAGTGGGTATCGACCAGGTCCAGCATTCCATGGAGTCCGGGATGACCTGCTGTGGGGCTGTCATGACACTGGCGCACTACTTCTTTGTGCAACTCGTTGCCTGGGGGAACATAAACTCGACCTCTGTGGTATACCAACCCGTTGTCCTCTTCCCATTCCAGCAGCCCATTGACCAAGCGGGAAGGGCCCTGTGCCTTCAGATCACATAGTCCTTCCAGCACCTCTGCTTCCCGTTCTGAAGCCTGTCTGATCTGTTCTTCCAGGGGGCTTACCAAGCCTGTGGCTGCAATCCTCATGAATATCTCGGGTCCAAGAACAATTTGCTGTTGGTTATCACCGCTATCTGGGACTTGATGAGCACCCATTCGGGAGAGAGGGTCGGCAAGAGTGTTAGCTTTGCCCAGCTGGTGACCTAGAAGAAAGTGGAATCGGGACAAGTACAGGGCCCATCGGGCCTGTCGTTGGCTAAGATTCTGAGCAGTTCTCCAAAACTCTAAGTTGGAGTGATCGGTGAGAATTTTAAACAGAGAGGGGAGACCTTCAAGGAAATACTGCCAGTCCTTTAGCGCGTCTATGATAGCGAGCATCTCCCTGTCATAGATCTCATAGTTCCTCTCGGCCAGCTGCATAGAGGCTGTACGGAAAGCAATCGGGTGACAGAGTCCGTCTTCAAGTTTCTGTGACAGGACCCCTCCAGTTGCATAACCAGAGGTGTCCACCTCTATCCGTGTGGGTCGATCTGGGTGCCAGAGGGTGAGGACAGGTGCAGAGGTGAAAGCGGTGCGAAGTTGGTTAAAGGTGTCCTGCTGTTGGGTACCCCAGTTGAAGCTGATATGTTTCTGGGTCAAGTTGTTGAGGGGTCGTGCAATCTTGTCAAAGTCTCGGATAAAGCGTCGGTAGAAGTCCGCAAAGCCTAGGAATCCTCGGACGTCCCGGAGGTTGCGGGGTATAGGCCAGTCTTGAACCGCCTTAACCTTGTCTCTGTCCATTCGTACCTGCCCTTCGCTGATAATAAGTCCTAAATACTCGATCTCTGTCTGTTCAAACTGGCATTTCTCAGGGCGGAGGTATAAGTCGTGTTTCTGAAGCCGAGTGAGAACTTCCTTGACCAGGACTCGGTATAGATGCGCCACACGCCGGTGTAAATAAAACCTAACTAATATAGCCAAATCTCCCCAACACTGGATGTAGCTGAAAGGTGCGGGAAACGTGGATTGGCATTGATCAAAGGTTCCACTCTTAGTCAGACTGCATCAAAGCTGATGAAATCAATACAAGAAGTTCTTCTACAAACTAAGCGAAGCTCCGCACTTGTCTAAAGCTTGGAGGGAGTGTGTATGTGTGTGTGTGTGTGTGTAAATTGGTAGGAGGGAATATAGCTTGTATTGTGAAGAGCAATGTGTGTGTGTGCTGCGTAAGTTCGTTCTGAGCCTCAAAGCAACTGCAGAAGAACCCCTAAGCATTCAGAATACCCAAAGTTCAAATACCCAAGTAACAATAATGACCCCAAGTGGTCTACCCAAACCAAAGACCTTGCCAATCAGTCAATGGAACGAACTCCTTAGCTCAAACGCCTCGGAGGTTCAACTAGCCTTGCCAATCGGCGTAGTTGGATACCAAATAAGTTCAATAAGTTTCTCAAGTCAAACAGTCGAGTTCTGATGTTCAACAAATCGTTCTATTCTGTTCTAATGTCTCTCCTGAAGCTAACCCAAAGACCCTAGCAGTTACTAATTCTACCTAATCGTACCGATTGTGAATATACATCTGATTTCTATCTAAAACTACCTTCTTTGGTATTTCTTTTGAAGAGTTTGTATTATTCTACGCGTTTTGGATCCAAAGTCAACTTTTACTATTTGCTTCGGAAGATCCTTGTAGACGCGCTATTCAATGGGATTCGTTCTTATCGGCCCAGCCACAGCTGGTGGATATATTTTCCTATCTGGTTCCGTCTAGGAGTCATCTTCTTGTACCTTCAGAAATACGGTCCCTCCGTCAACTGAAGTTCATACTATATTCCTTTCTCGCATTGAGGCCCTAAGTAGTCCTTCTTTGTATCCTCATGAATAGTCCTTCTTTGTATCCCCATGGCTGGCTCAAAAGTTATCTCTTTCTCGGCGCGATGGCAGGATAATATCTGCTCCGACTTATCTAGTCAAATTCCTGGCGGTACTTGTGGATCCAGGTACCGGTGTTGCAGTTCCGATGCTTGGGCCGCAAGTCCTTTCCACTTACCTCAAGAGTCCCCTCAGTTCTAGCCTTCTGAACTAGTTGTGGCAACTTCTGAAGTGTAGTCCTATGTCCTGTCCTCCTTCTAGTATATGTGGTCTGCCCTCAGAGACAAAGTAGTAGCTCCCGGGACTGTCAATCATATCTCGATCACTTGGATACTGGGCCTTGAACAGCGTATACTGTGGCACCACTTCTAACTTCTGAAGTAAAATTTTATCTTCCGTTCTTTCGGTTCAGAAGTAAGTGAAGGCTAGAGGCATATCCCTCAAGCCTTGCTTACTTTCGCCCCAAACTCAGTATGAGTTTGCACAACATATTTGAGCACTTCAGAAATGCGCTAGACCGTGAGTGATTCCATATTCTGTGTTTTTCTGTATTTCTGAACATCGTCTGTGGAATTTTACGACGTTAATCCTTATCAGGACAATTCCACCTTCAAAGTAGGCGATTGCCGTGTCATCCTTTCCCTTCTGTTCGATCAGTGGAACGAAACTTTGTTTGGCCTCCTGTTCCAACACTTCTTTCTCAGTCTCCATTGTTCCCTGTACTGGGGCTACCTTGTCCGATACGATCACCACCAAGACGAGGTGTACTTCTGTGAAGCCCACTTCCATACCAACCTTCCTCTCGCAGCTCGGAAGTTCGTTAATACTGTCGCCAAAGGTATTGCCCACGTTGGGTTCCTTTCTATGAAGACTGCCCTCATTCCTGGAGCCGTCCAAGCGTGAATCGATGCCGTCGTCTTTGCTGCCAAGGCTCCTGCTCCTCCAACATTGGGTTATGAGGAACTTCAGTTTTTTGTATTTACCCCTCAGATGGGTCGCTGGTTGTCCTGTACACCTCTAGCCTACTGTCCTTTAGTCTGCGACCTATATTATTTAGACCGCCTTCAGCAGAACGAAGCATGGCATTATACCGATTTGGAAGGAGATGTTCTGTCCGTTATTCCTTGGTACGGTCACCTAGACGGCTCTGCACTGCCTAGTTTCTTCCACCTAGATGCGTAGTACTTCTTTGAGTCTACATAACATGACCGTGCCTTTTCTTCCAAAGTTCAGCCAACGAATCTCAAGGCTAAATTCTTAGTTTATCTGCTCCCGTGGAGCCGTTCTGGTTCGTGTTTCAGCAGGTACTACTTAGTTCCATTCTTCGGAACTTTGTCTTTCCCCGTTCAAGTCCTTCTTAAATAGGTAGGATACTGGGTTTGCTGATCAGTGCAAGTCTTTCTTTCTCGCCTCCGTCGATCATT
The DNA here is from genome assembly GCA_024721195.1 of Marasmius sp. AFHP31. NCBI lineage: Eukaryota > Fungi > Basidiomycota > Agaricomycetes > Agaricales > Marasmiaceae > Marasmius > Marasmius sp. AFHP31. The sequence goes on from JANHQD010001938.1 coordinate 6,317, forward strand.
TCCCATGCCCAACGTTCGCACCATAGAAGATCACTTCTGTAATCTCCTGTACAGTACGTCCTAATCATACCCCTTTCTTCTGAAGTTACTCTAATCTGCTTCAGAGTTGTACAAGCACTGGCCATACCACGAGGACTATTCCGCCAAGTTGACCAATCGCAGCCTCCTCCCTCGCATTCCTCTCGACCGCGAAAGGGAGGCCTTGTTAGGGTTGCTCCTTCAGCACTTCTTCCTAAGTCGACACATCTCCATCTATTGGGGTTTCGTCGCCTGTTTCGACTTCAGACAGGCCCCCATCTACTTCTATGAAGACAACCTGTCCGAGTACATTCCTCTCGAATCTCAGATCATTATCGACATGGCTGCAGAGGCAATCGCTCGCATAGGGTTCTTAGGTTCCCGTACGGCCTTTATCCCTGGAGCCACCCACACTTGGATCGACTCTGTTGTCCACTGCATGGTCGATCCTCCTCCCTTGAAGTTGGAACCCAAACAGTTGACCTTCTTCCAGTACGACCCTCTCATGGCCCACTGGGTTACTCGTCCTTCCTGCCACCACAATCCCGTCCTCCATGAAGAGTTCTATCTTGATGAGTTAAACCGACCCGATTCTCCATCCGTTTGGGACTACCGACGTGATGATTCCGAGCTGGACGAAGTTGCGGTCCACAACATGTGGGAGTAGGACCATCTTTCCTTTAAAGTCATTCTAGACTCATACATCTATCTCTCGTTCCTTCACTACTTTTGTAGATAGACTCTAGGTCCTTTCTCCTTAAGTTACGAAGTTGATCATATGCTTCTTCTTATACAAAATAGGTTCATCCTTGCTAGTACCTCAGTTTATTAATATCAATCCTGAAGCTCTCTAGTATTTGCCTTCTTCTAGTCATGCCTCGTCAGAAGTTCATAAGTTCATACAGTTCCATCCACTCTTCAGATGAGGTTCTTGCCCGATTCACATTGTCCGGCGTTCCTTCCTTTTATTCATTGGTCGCTCATTGTTATTGTCCAATCCTTCCCTTGGTCTGGTCACAGAGACTAGTCGATGTTCTGAAGTTTGTAGAACAGAGCGACCCCCACAGGTTTCGGGTGCAGTAAGATGACTTAGTATTGTCTTATCCTTCCGCGCTAGTCCTGAACCTTTTACTAGCCGTTCGGGCTCATGCTAATACTAAATATACTTCAGATATTATACCTTCTGAAGTTCCATAAATTGCTTAAAATTAAGCTAAAATTGTGAGCGCTAGTAGCAGGCGCTACATCGGTGTTCCTCCAAGGTGCTGGTGAAGATGAGAATGTTGTCTAGGTATACTGCAACTTTCCCTAGGGCAATCAAGTCGGCAAAGATGGAGTTCATGAGTGATTGGAACGTGGCAGGGGAATTTGTGAGACCGAAAAACATAACCTTGGGCTCAAACAACCCTCGATTCGCTGCAAAAGTGGCCTTCCATTCATCCCCCTCCTTAACCCGAACGTTGTTATAGCCCCAACGAACATCAAACTTGGTGAAGTATTTGGCTCCTTGTAGACGGTTGACAATATCAGTGACAAGGGGTAGAGGGTAATGGTTCTTGATCGTGTATTCGTTGAGTTTTTGATAGTCCTGGACGAAGCGCAGTTTGCCATCCTTCTTTTTGACGAAGAAGACTGGAGAAGCTAAAGGGGATTTGGAGGGACGGATGTAACCTTTGTGCTGGTTCTCTTCTAGGAACTTGTCGAGCTCCTCCTGTTTGTTGATTGAGAGTGGATAGACCTTGGTCTTCATCGTCTGAGGGGCTGCTGGTATGAGTTCGATGGCGTGGTCCCAAGGCTTGTGAGCTGGCAAGCGTTCTGACTCTTCTTCCAAGAATACTTTCCTAGCCCCCCGGTACTCTGGGGGAACCATCTCCTTGAATGTCTGTTTTGGCTTACTCCTGCTGGCTTCTTCTGCGATTTGTTGCGAGTAGGTGTATCCAGCTGCGATCCACAAGTCGTCGTGACAGTCTTCCAAGATACCTTTCTTCACTAGAGCTCTTCATGTCATACAATTTGCCCTGACGTGATAGAGAGGTGGACTAGCTTCGTGATCTACAGGAGGATCTTCAATTACGGTTGCGTGGATGGATTCGATAACAGAGTCAGAAAGAGGTGGGTTACCCGTGCCTGCCCACCAGTCTTCATCCTCTACTTCCTCCATTGTTACTTTGGGCTTGGGCACTGAAACTCGTCCCTTCTCCCAGTCCACCTGTGGGTTGGTCTTCCGTAACCAAGGAAGTCCCAGTATAACATTTTCTCCTCCCAGTTCCATAACCAAAAAGTCCGTCCAGGTCTCCGTACCATCTACAGTCAGTCCAAGTCGAGCAAAGTGTGTGATACTTCCAGCCTGGTTAAGGGTCCCATCGATGTTATGAACTCGGATGGGGTGTCACAGAGGGGAGGTGCTGATTCGATGAGTCGAGATGAAGGATTTTCCAAGAAATAGGGCAGTTGCCCCACTATCAATCATGGCCGCGGGTTCCATCTGATGCTGTCTTCCTTTTGATTTCACTTGCATGCAAAAATGGTGAGAGAGAGGGTCTATTTCGTGAGTAGTAGATATTGTACAGGAGTGAATAGAATCGTACAAGGAAGTTGCATAGAAAGGAACTGGTGCGGGTGTCTTCACTGCGGCGAAGGCGGACATCCGTTTTAAAAATCCTTCTGATCCATGAGCTGTTGGATCATCGCGTTCTGTTGGTTGAGGGAGTTCTGGAGGGCAGCAATACGAGCTACGGCGTCAGAACTGGGGGTGTAGGAGGCGGAGACTTGGGTAGAGGGGACAGTGGAAGCGATGGTGGTGGTAGGAGCAGGTGGAGAGGCGCCGATGTTGACTGTCTCTCCTGGGAACAGTGTGAAGGGGACCGCCGAGTTAATCCTAGCAACCCTGGCAGGCCTAAGACCTAAACCTGGCATACGCCCAAGGAACTTGTCCTGGCATACAGACGTGGGATGTTCAAAGCGTTTGCAGTGATGGCACTGCTCCTGACCGTGATTCCCCTGGGCCTTGGTGTGGTCTGTTGCACCACAGCCATAGCAGCGGTTACGCATGGCCCTCATGAAGTCCTCACGGGTCTTGCCATTGCCCCCAATAGGGTTGGTCTGGGTGGCATGAGTGGGGACGGTGGCACTGATGGTGGTGGTGGTCTTGGTGCGTTTCCAAGTGCTGAACCCTTCTGCTTCTAGGGCCCTTTCAGCTCTGCATGAACAATCCTCCAAATCGTCCAGGTCCTTCGGGTCTCCCTGGGCTAGGTCCATTGTTACAAGGAGTTTCTTCACCTCCGGGTTGAGTCCACTCTGGAAGCGGATCATGAGATTGGCATCGGAGAGGCCTGTCTTGGCCCCCTGCATCCCGGAAGTCCTGGCTATAAACAGTGACCGCCTTGCTACCCTGCTTCATGTGTTCCAACTCCCAGATAGCGTCCACTTTCTCATTGGTGGCGCCGAACCGGACCTTGAACTGCTTTTCGAAGACCTCCCATTTCCCTTCGAAGGGGAATTGAACAGTTGCGTCGGTCGTGGACACATTGGCTTGCTTTAGGTAGTTGGCCGCCCAGTGACCAGCCTTTCCACCTTCACAGAAGGATAACGCGGACTGGATAGTTTTCCTGTTGTCCAGTTTCCCAACATCTTCAGCAGTGACACCTGCCCCCTCTTTTATCCTCAATGCCTTCTGTTCCGAGGCCCAGTTCCTGAACATAGGTAGGAACCTAGCGACATCGTCTGCATCACCCTTGAAGACGGCGGGCTTCGCAATGACGGCACCTTCATCTTTATTGGCTTTGAAGGCGTCCTTGATAGCATTTAGCTGGGCCTGCTGGGACTGTTGTTGATCAACAAGACGGTTAAGGAGGGATTCGAGGGTGGCGTTGGTGGCGGATTGAGTAGACATGCTGGAGATAGTGGAAGTAGTGGTATGGGAGTCGGTGGTGTCGGTTGGAGATGGAGATCGGTGTGAGAGAACAGAGAGAGGTCGTGGAGTGGCTGGTCCAGAACCTACAGGAGTGGGTGGTGCAGCAAACGGTAAGGCAGCAGAGGCTGTTAGATCAGTTTCTGGTTCAGGGGCGGGGGTAGGACTGGGAAACGGTAATGGTACTAGTTCTGATCCGTCGGGGAACTGTCGAGCTCGCGGGATCGAGTTTAAAGGGTCGGCGTGTGGGCAGGTTTGGAGTTCACAAGTTCTCCAGTTGCGGTTTCAGGGTTGTGGTGCCAGTGATGTTGGTCTGCAGGATCAACTACGTGAATGAGATTCGAACAGGGTTTGGAACCCGTGATGATCTTGCAAGGACAACCTTCCCAGTGGTTAGGCTGTCAGTGCAATAAGTATCTTGACCCAATGTCCTAAAGCGCTAAACGCTAAGACTTTGGATGCAGAAGCGACGGCAGCAGAAGTCAACTAGCAGAGACTACGACGGAGATGACAGAGACAGCAAGCAGAGAGCAAGAGCAGGTAGAGAACTGGTCCCAATGACAAGTTAGATATATTGAAGATAAAGAGAAACGAAGTTAGCTACTCACCTGGTCCCAATGACAAGAAGTCAAGATGAGGGACCAGGTGTAAACTGTCTAGCTTATATACTGGGATATCAGTCGTGCGAGAATAAAGGAAGATAATAGGGATTAAGGGAAGAACAATAGTAGTCCAGGTATGGAATAAGAACGAGTCCGGAACAAGTAACTGTTGTATATAAAAAAACAAAGAGAACAAGGGAAACAATGGATAAGATGGGTTGTGAAGACAATGTAAAAGAACAAGGATGAGGAAGGAAATGATGGGAATGATGAAGAGAGGGGAGCCGGGTATCTGGTAGGTGTCAAAGTAACAAGTGGGTGTCAAAGTGACAATCAGGCGCTAAAAGGGGAATGGGCGCTAAGAAAGGAAAAGATAGGGGGAAAAGCGGCAATTCATGACAGAACCTCCATGTACTTTAGTTTGGTTGTATTGTCCTCTTATCCAGTCTATATCTATCAAGCTTTTCTAGCTGAGTATTCTCTAAGTCTGTGGCATACTAACTGTCTCTGTAAATAGCACATCACATCCCAACAGGTGCACTCATCAACTAGGGGTATAGCATTGTGCTCTCTTTGATTTGCAACTGCCCATGTACCCCAAAGGACCCTCTTCTCTCGTTTCTGTCACTTGCGGGAGCTTGTGATAGTGTTTCCATCCCTTTCCTCTGCTTGCAGGAGCTTGCAGAACTCTTTCCTCTTCACTCACGTGAACCCTTGTTCAGGTGGTCCTGAGCTCGGACCCGAGTTTCTGCCAACCCAGTCAAGGAAAACCCGAGGTATCGGCTTCTTTTGGCATTCACATATCCCAACAACCCTGAAATATCTCACGCCAGGACTGGATTTTGGCCATCAGAAAAGTGGTCCTTACAGAGGTGCACAATGCACTTGACGTTCTCTTACACAATAGACCAAGGACGCTGGTGAAAAACCTGGAAGAATGGAACTACGAGGATGGAATCATTCTGTTCCGTGAAAAAATCTATGTCCCACCAGATGATGATATCTGACAAGAATTGGTACGACTACACCATGATAACCCATTAGCAGGACATCCAGGACATTTCAAAACATACAAACTCCTGAGCAGAGACTACTGGTGGCCGGGAATGTCAGTCTTTGTATGAGACTATGTCGATGAATGTGCAACTAGTCAACTTACAAAGCCAACAAACAATCCAACACATGTCCCCTTGATTCCTAACAAAACTCCAACTCGACCGCTTCAAATCATTACAGCAGACTTCATCACAGACCTCCTGATCTCAGAAGATGACAACTCAGTACTTGTAGTCATAGACCGCCTCACAAAGGCAGTCATTCTAATTCCTTGCAACAAAACAATCGACAGCAATGGAACAGTAGAATTACTCTTACGACATGTCTGGAGACGATTCGGGCTGTGGGACAAGATGATTTCAGACCAAGGGCCCCAGTTCACTAGAAAAGTTATGAGAGGGATATGGGCAAAACTAGGAATTGAGTCTGCACTTAGCACAGCATACCATCTGCAGACAGATGGAGAATCCGAATGGTACAACTAGGAACTGGAACAATTCCTCTGAGTCTACTGTGACTATCAACAAGACAACTGGGCTAAATGGCTCCCATACACTGAATTCTGCCATAATGCATGCTCACATTCTGCAACAAATCGATCACCCTTCAAAACTCTACATGGATTCTTGCCAAAAATGTTTCCCTCACCAGAACCAATGTCCAAGGTCCCTGCAGTAGAAGAACGTTTACAATTAATGGAAGAAATCCGTCAGGAGATGCAGGTGAGCTTGAATATAGCGGCTGAAAGGATGCAACGACAAAACAATGACTTGGTAAAGGAGGGACAGATATACCACAAAGGGGACCTAGTAACTCTGGATGGAAAGAACATAAAGAGTACGAGACCGAAATCAAAGCTATCAAACAGACAGCATGTCCCATTCAAAATCCTCGACGTATTGGGACCAGTAACCTATTGACTAAAACTCCCCAGTGTTCCATGCCTCGCTACTAAAACACTACAAGGAGACAGACACTCATGGACCCAATTACCCTGGACAACCACCTGAACTCCCACCAGATGATACAGAATACAAAGTAGGGGAGATACTAGATTCAAAAAAGCCAGGGGACCAACGTATACCAATCGAATATTACATCCAATGGGCCGGCTATCCAGAATCAGAAGACTCATGAGAACCCAAATTGAATGTAGAAAATGTGAAAGAGGCAATTGCAGAGTTCCATCAGAACAGTGTTGGCCCAGTCACTGACTAGTCACGTCCAGTTGTGACTAGTCACAAAATCAGTCATTCCGGTCATTTTGCAGAATGACTGGTCATTTTGGTGACTAAATGTGACTCTGGTCCGGCGACTTCCGAGAATACTCTACCGCATTATCTTGGTGACTAGTCACATTGAACGGTCACGTGAAACTCATGACTGTCCAACACTGATTTGAATGGTTGTGTGGCAGGCACCAGGTATTACCAAAAAGCCCAGGTACAGTCAAGTCATGACTGTGCCTGAACGTTTATGACTGGTCAGTGACTGCATTTTGGGTGACTGGTCAGTGACTGTCCAACACTGCATCAGAAACACCCAACAGCATACCAGGAACCAGAGGAAGAAAGGAGCCAACGAAATAAAGGTGTTCCAGGTGAAAACACATCTTAAGGAGGGGGTACTGTCACAATTCCTCCTATTTTCCCTGACAAGCGCCCACATCCACATTAAGTGCTAAACCATCAACTCAACTCACCTTCTTTCCCTAAACATCTGACTCAACTCCATGACTCAAACAGGCTGACTCATACTCATCTATCATGACTCAGCAGGCCTATTACCGTCCACGACTCATTATCTGTGACTCAGCAGCCCGACTCACAATCCCAGAACCAGCTATCCCTGACTCTTCTCCACCGACTCGTATGGACACTTTATGACTCACTCTGACCTGCAACCTAGTATAAAAGACCTACCTTGTACAGTACGATTCCTTAGCTTAACCACTTTGTCAATCCATAGTGAACGCAGCAGAACAGACTTGATTCAGTGACTTGAGGGGCAACTGCGGTTGCCTTCCTGACACATATGATGCATAATGAACAATGGAACATACTGTTCTGTGTCATGAAGTGCCGCTTTTCCCCCTACCTTCTCCTTTCTTAGCGCCCATTCCTCTTTTAGCGCCTATTTGTTACTTTAACGCCCACTTGTTACTTTGACGCCTACCAGTCACCCGGTTCCCCTCTCCCCATCATTCCCATCATTTCCTCTCCCATCCTTGTTCTTTCACATCGTCTTCACAACCTACCCCATCCATTGTTTCCTTTGTTCTCTTTGTTCTTTCATATACAACAGTTGCTCGTTCCGGACTCGTTCTTATTCTTTATCCGGACTACTATTGTTCTTTCCTTGTTCCCTATTATCTTTCTTTATTCTCGCGCAACTCATATTCCAGTATATAAGCTAGGCAGTTTACACCTGGTCCCTCATCTTGACCTCTTGTCATTGGGACCAGGTGAGTAGTTAATTCCGTTTCTCCTTATCTGTTATATATCTAACTTGTCATTGGGACCAGTTATCTACCTGCTCTTACTCTCTGCTCGCTGTCTCTGTCATCTCTGTCGTCGTCTCCGCTAGTCGACTTCTGTTGCCGTTGCTTCTATAATCTTAGCGTCTAGCGCTTTAGGACATTCTGCATAACCATAGTGCGGGAGAAGTGATTCACGGAATTGATCGAAGTATAGTCCGCGGATTCAACATATTCTAGACCCAGAATCCATTGACAACATTGTTATTGCCATTGGGCATGCCTGTGAATACTTGAGTACCGGGTCAGTGCCACATTGAGGACCATGAGAAAAAAAGATTCTTAGAATAAGATACTTCTTTGTCAGCCAGCTTGCTGGCATTTACAGATCCCTGCCTTCTATCCCCCCTATGGGCTCAACCCGTGGGTTTTTACAAGCTCTCTCAAGGGGGCACACAGGATTGAATCCCTGACCAAGGGGTAGGAGGGAGGGGGGTCTATGGGGGTCCAGAAGAAAATTTTTGGAACCACCTACATCAGGGATTTTGGTGGGCTTGGGGAAGGTTTGGCTGGCTCTACTTGATGTAAATAACCATTATCAGGTTTGATTCATACTATACAGCAAGGAGAACACACCCTACAAGTATTTTGGCTGAGTTTTGGCCTAGTGGCTACTTTCAGGGAAAAGCAGCTGTACTTGCATGATGGACATGTGATGACATCACTTTTATCTTGTTTGCCACTTAGAATAGTGAATTCAACATAGATACCTCATTCACGGAGTGGCACATTCATGATTAAAGTCTGGTTCAACACTCAGTCAGCCACTTGAATGTGTGGAAAAAATGGCACGTGAAATTACTATATATGGTCTGTGGGAGGCTTACGTAGGGGAGGGAGGGCTCTTCCCGAGGGTGGCTTAGCAAAAATTGACCCTAGGTGTTTTTTTCAAGGGTGTGCCCCCTTGAGCTCTCTTATATGCCACTATACTAAACAAGTTTGTGGTACTGAGACACAATTGGGCCAGGTTTGACAACAGAGCATCTTGCACATTTGAGGCACACAAACACCCATGCAGGAGGCATAGCCTGGGCCCTGAGTATTACAACATCATGATTATCATTGTAAGAAACTTCTGCTGTAAAGCCATTGAATAGGGTGTTGGTTACCGTGACCCTTTCCACTAATGAGGACTGGAGATTAGGGCTTATCTCATTAGAAACATAAGAGAAAATCCAGATAGATTTGATTTAGACTACAATGGACCCAGCCTTACAACTTAAACCTGAGTAAACTGGTTAAAACCATGTCAAAATACACATATGACAGCAACCAGACGCAGGTTTGAATATCATTAAACCACCGACATCACAGACTGAACTAAAAAGGCTCTGACCCCTCCTGTACCCTGTTCCAACATGTTGCCTATTCTGAAGCCCACAAACAACACATCCTCAATCCACTATATTCCAACCTCCAACCGTGCAGCAACCATTCTGGTGCTACTGGACCCTGTCACTGGTTACCTGTGCCAACACTCAGTGCCCATTTGGTTCACCTGTGTCCATGATGGTCTGAGGACCAACAGTGCCAGCTGGTATATGATCAGCTCTGGTCAAGAGATCTAATATTGTTCACTCACCACCATGGCTGTCATGCTGACATAGCGTAATGCAACCTACTTCACACCTTTCCTTAACCTCTAGCTTGACCTTGTCGGTGATGGGAACAACAGTGGGTCACTGAGGAGATATGAGTTAGTGACTTGAGCCCAATAGTGGTGGTTGTGGGTCAAGAAGGGTGCAGGGCATGTGACACCAACAGGACAATAAATGGACAACGGCTTCAGGCTTGGAATACCCAGATCAATGCCTGGACACTCCTTTTTCCTTTGTCTTATTCATGAGTCATGTTGATGGGTCCTGGCACACCTATTATGTGGGTAGTGGCATTTGACCCAGGCTCCCCCTCTCATCACTACCACCATCACCACCTGGCTTTAACTCTTCCACCTACAATACACGAGCTCCGAAGGGCGCAAGGCTCATTCATATGAGGCAAGGTTGGTTAATGGCCATTTTCAGGTACATTAGTTAGTTTGACCAGTCAGCGGTGTGAATTGCTTTTTCAACATTGTTGAAGTCATCTGAACCACTGTTTTGTTAGGCCGACACAGCCTGCATTCCAAGATACTATGTGTCATGGAACAGAATTTGGGGATGTACAGATAATCCTGGTTCACTGTGATTCATTTGTTTGATCTCCTGGTTGAACTAAGTTCATATCAGTTGTTATATCAAGTTTAACTTGTACTTCAAAGGAGTTGAGCTGGTGTTTTGCTGCTCACTCATATCACGTTTATACTGCTCCAGTTCAAACTAGTTTGACAGTCACCTACTACTGCAATACTGTATTCCTTGTCATGCATCCTTGTAATTGAGGTTTAGTCGTGTATAAATTAGATTTAAATTATTTTATCAGCAATGGCTAAGTCCAAGGTAGTTCAATGAAAACTGGTACTGTTGTAGCATAAGGAGGTAAGCATATCTATATAGAGCACTGAACAATGTAGTAACACATGCAATACAACTCATAATCCCAAGTGTGGTAAGGATGGCCCAGGGATCACCACAGAGTAAAATTTTGACCCTGTACCCATTCCTGCCAATATAAACAACAAACTTGAGAGACCAACAAATACAAGTGCCGTAAGCTTATAACAAATACACCATGTAAAGTGCGGATAGGTCTATTGGAATGATGGGACAACAATCGACCCGAAAGATTCTGACCTTGACAGCTGATTGAATAAGGATAAATTACTTCCATACACAGTAAATTGGGTCAAAATTGTGGTGACATGTGATGACTTCAATAGGATGTTCAAGTGCTGCAGAGTAAGAACGGTTCTCCGTAAGCTCCGAATTCGTAACCCGAAGAAATTGGCGTACCAGGGTGATAGTGAAGTTGTATGACACGGGGATGAACAAAAGGTTCCTATCTCGCAACTGAATCGCACTTGTACCCTTTGTACGTGGGTCGAACAGAAGGTAGCAGGGAGTCAAACGTGGCCTTGTTCTCAAGGCTGCTATCTCTTCCGTTGACTAGTGAAACCTGGGCGAATGTGACCCATAGAATCTCGTGTTGGCTCATGTAGATATACCTGGACGCTAACAATTTATGTATTCTCTGACTGCAGTAGAGATAACCTATGGATGAAACCTTCACGATTTGGGTTGAGTCAAGGTATATAGATAGATACTGAATATTGAATGCTTACCTCCAATTAGTATAACCTATCGCTATGGTCTCGAGCAGTTTTGATCGACAGGACTGTCGTTTGCTGGCCATCAACCCTTGGGGTAGAGAGGCAGAGGTGACAACTCCTCTAAGCGACAGGAAAGTTTGCCAGCTGCACCCGACAGTGAGCAAGTCTCTTGAATGTGCGGCTATGCATCTCCAGCTACCCTAGTGCGAGTACAAGGGCACGGGGTATTCCCGACGAAGGGAGGGTGCAAATAAAAGGGATTCGGCAGCGCCAGAGAGGCGTCAGGTCACCGTGTACGTGTATCTGACAACGAAGAAGGCTGGTTCGTGCGTGAAGATTATACGTGGAAACAGAAGGATCCAATGGGTAACCTAGGTCTTCTATCCTAATCCTCGGATACCCCCAGCGTGGCAAGAGGATCACCGAAGGACCCAAGCCTGTTCCCTATCTGTTTGCACCGGTCTCAGAGTTCGAGACTTGGTACACTCTTCCCTCCACCGGCATTGGAAGGACTGCACTTTGGCCTCCACTGCCTCGTTAGCAAAACCGTCTACGCACAGGAATTATCAGTCATGGTGAAAACAAGTCGGATAGCATGTCCCTCTTACCGCGATCCACCATGCAACAACGCCTTCCTCCGTTCCTCCTCCTGCCCCTCGGCCTCATCGCCAACGACGAAGAGCTCAAACCGTTCCGTTTGCGGCCACGTTAAGAGAAGAACGAAACCACGGGGGGACCTTGACGCCGATGCAGATTCTCCGCACGCCTGTAACAACGGAAAGCCAGTATATGGGTCCGCCCACTGCAGTTCAGTCGTGGCTGGGACCGAGAACTTCTTCATATGCCCTTTCGATACACCCGACTCGTTTGCTCCGTATCTTGAGAAGCACCGAAACCTGCTCCTTCCTCCGAGAGGGTTTGATGAGCTGCATAAAGCCAAGGTCAATATCTATACAATCAATGAAGACAACGACGGATCACTCACGATTGCAGACCGTTGCGGCCAGAACATATAGGAGGGCTGTTCGCTTGAGCAGATGCCAGAAATGCTGATGCAAAAAGGTGGGAGAGGGCCAGGTAATCACATGAAGTAGCAAATAGGAATTGTAAGGAAGGGTTGATCGTGATAGTGGGGTGGGGATGGTGCTGAGGTGGTACTGTATCGATAGACTCTCCCGACGCTTCTGCTGCACAATCGTTCGGTGTTGAGGGACACCAAACGGGAAGTTTGACTCGTCGAGGGTGATGTAACCGAGGTCCTGAGCGAGCGAGGGGAAACTGGAGTCAGGAATCCGCACGATGCTGTAAAGCTGTGAAAGGCAGCTTGCCACTAGAGCGAGGCTTCAAGCTTTATTCCTGGGATGGATCGTCGTCACGCCACGGAACTCGAAGTCGCACCGCAAAATTGAGATCTGGTAGAGATCTGTGTTGTAGGTGAATAGTAAACAGGCGGGTGATGATTCGGCGGAACAAGTAGGGAAGGGATCGCCGTTAGTGTTGGGGCTGGTCTGGTGGAGGTGGTCTGTTGGAAGTCTCTCGTCGGCGTCAAAGACCGCGTGAATCCCCGTCGCGGGCACGGAGGTGTTTGCCTGAGGGAAAGATTATGGGAAAGAGCTATTTGGCATCCGATATCCATGTGCAGTCGAGGATCGACTTTGGTTTGCAGAGGTTGTCGAGGCCTCGGTTTCAAACCAATGCCGCCTGAGAACAGGCCTTTGAACGGTCGTGACTACCGGTTGTGCATCGTGGTTGCACGCCTGAGCCGAGTTGGAGAGGTAGATGGGGGAGAGTCATTGCACTGAGAAGCGTTCGGATAGGGAGGGTCACCAGGCCTCTGCTCTTGACATTGCTCAGTGGGCTTTCGGCTTCGGCTTCTGGGGTTAGAAACGGGACAAGCGTCAATAAGTAATACAGAAAGGATGAGTGACGATTACAACAAGGCATACCTTTCCCTCTTGACGATGAGTAACAGTTGGGGTTTCCGGCGATTTCCTCCGAATCTACCGTCGTACTTTTCATCTCCAGCTACCTCGTTCTCATCGATTCTCGTCAAAGTTGGCGGATGATAATTGATTCGCTGAGGCTGAAGCAAGGGTAAAAGCAGGCCGGATAATGGACGAGTGAACGCTAGTCATTTCCTGATGGAGTGGTTTCTTGTTGTAAGCGTTAGGAGACTAAGATAGATGGCAAATTCGCTTGAGTGTGGCCTATGAACATCGCTGAGCTGATGGATGTCATCGTGGGGGAGAAGAGAGACGCGTTTGGTACTAAGCGCCCGTCGTCAAGCTCATCATCTGGTACAACGGCGACTGGCTTGCGACTGGTCGGAGATGTTTCAATACTTATAGCCGTACTACATCCTGCATAACAGCAAAGCTTCTATTCACGAGCACTACAGTCAGAATAGTTCCACCTGCCGCAAACGTTTCTGTTCCTCGGTCTCGTCTTGGTTCGTCAAGACATCCTCCAGTACCTGCAGGATATCAGTAAGAGATATCTGGTGGTGTCTTACAAACCTTATTAATAGTCAAGTACGCCTCCACCATGTCCTTTCCCAATACCCCCTTCATCACCTTATCCTCCTCCAATTCCTCCACGCCTCATCAATACTCAAAGGCGACCTCTTCACAACCCCCAACACCTTCCTCTCCTCCGTCATCTCTCCCCCACATCTCGATCCTTTACAACCTCCTCCACCAAGCTCCCTCCTCCCCTCAACACCCGACGCGCCCGCTCCAATTGTCGCAGCCAACACCAAGTCTTGGTACGGATCCGCAGCCCCATCAATAGACAGCATCTCAAAGTTCCTGGATGTAGCGACGTCGCCGTATAGGTCCCTTCCGGTCCTCTGTACCATGATGAGCGTAGGTTCCACCACTCCAAACGCCATCTGCCGTTCTTTTGTACGAAGCGGCAGTAGGCGATGTGATTGCTCACAGAGCCGGGAGGGCTGGGTGATGATCCAAAAACCAACTACGAACGATTTCTCGGTCGTAGACATCTCGCCTGCAGGATTCTCCTCCTCCCACTCGCGACGAATCGAGATATGGACCCGGCGGTACCATCGAGCGGACGAGGAGCAAACGTAGCGTGTAACTCACGTTTCGAGGCGACGTTGGTGATGAGTTTGCAGGTGAAGCTGACTCGGTCGGCTGCTATGTTGCGTGGAGAGAGGGCTGGGGCTACTGCTGGGTGGATCACTTGGAGGGAGAGACCTGCAGTTTGCATATCATGGCCGATTTCTCCGAAAATGGTGGCCTGTTTCGAACCGGCGAGGAAACCAGATGGACTTGACCATTGGTGGTGGTTGGAAGCAGTGGGTATGGGGATAGCAGGATGGATTCCGTCTCGAAACCGACAAGAAATTTGCATTTGAGATGGTTGCATGCGTTGCTGCAAACAAAAAGGTTATAAGCATCCCGGAACTGATGGTAAGTTAAACAAGAAGACGTACCCGACGATCCTCTGCAACAACGACCTCCACCGTCATTTTCCCATCCTTCCTCTTATACGGCGCCTTCTCCTCCGAAGACTGGCCGCCGTTGTTTGGGAATCCCTCACTCACGAGCAGATGATGACATCAATTTCCGAGCTTTCATACCATGAGATGGTGAGGCTCCCGAATCCCAAATCCGGCCAAATAAGCCTTGTTGGTACTCTTCCCACCATCCCAAGAACAACCCAAAGCTAGAGGCCAACACCACCAGATTCAAAGGGAGCTACGCAATCGCTCGACGTAGCGAGCAGGAAGTGGAAGGAAGGGAGTGACCGTGGTGGCGGTAAAGGTGCCGAGGCGGAATCGTGTGGAGCTGGTACGGTTTGAGGGGGCACGAATATACCGCCAGTACCATTGGGGCTGAAGGGAGAAGAGACCGTGGTGTTGCAACAGTAAGATACTGAGATTTGGCTTTGGGCTTGATGCCGTGCCGTGAGATGTTGACGAGGTTCTTCAGCGAGAGCTGTCGAGGGTAATTGTGCGATACGAAAGGCAACTTGGTGGATATGGAATCCTTTGTTTCTCGAATGGTGCACCAAAAAACCTCGGGTTCGTCGAGGGAAAATATATGTGTCCAACTAGCTAGCGCCGACGCTGACTTTGGTTATGGCAAAAGGCAGATCCGCTGGGGTGAGAAGCAAGCCACTGGGGGCTTATCAGAACGAGTAGGAGGTTAGCTTGCTGTTATCTTCAGGGTGGGCCAGGTCGTGGAGGTAGTTATGTCGAGAACGTGTCGAGTTATTGGAGGAGTGCGCTCATAGGCTACCAAGAATCTCTCAGCAGCACCTAAGGTCATGACGGACGCTTCAGGTATCCGTTACGCGTTCAACGAGCCATTTGCCGCCTGAAAGAGAATGATTGATGAGGAAAATCGAGGCGAAAGTAATTGACATACTCACCATCCGGCGAAGGAAGCTATGTAACCTCGTTTTCTCCTTCAAGTAGGGAAAAGACCATTCTGGCTGTTGGTGTGATCTCATCGTGGTGATGGTTTGAGGGTAAGATTGGCAATGGGCGCTTGTTTGGCTCTCTTCTCCCACACCAACATCCATGAGCGGCGACTGCTACTGACCAGTCTGGCCAGCTCTCTCCGGTCCAGAGGACTTCTTCCAATCTGACAAGACCTTGAGCTCGTATTTGACGTTCATGGTCTTTTACACAACGAGATCCGCTCCGAAGCTTTTGTTGAAAGAACAGCGAGGTGAGTGCCAATTGCTTTTTTCGCATTCCACCACTGCATTCTTCAAATTGATCAAAGCCATCTATCTTCTTTCGCCTCCAGCTCCTCTTTGTACATCAACACTGACCTCGTTCTGGCCCTTCAACAGCACCCTGTGTCATGGCATCATTTCGAACCTCGAGGTCTCTCGAGCAGTGCCCACTCAACAAGCCCTACGATTTCCATTCAAGTTCTGGCGGCACGCTCTAACCGTGTGGAGGGCCCTGGAAAACAACAACGCACGAGATGGGGCAGACTCAAATAAGGAGATGAAGATACAACACCAAAGAACGGAATGAGCACGAAGGAGAATTCGGAATCATTCGACAAGCGATAATATACGACTACCGGCCTCATCCCAGTCTCGCCTAGCCTACCTACCAGTGTCCACAAAACGCGGTAGCTCGAAACTTGTCTTTAGCAGCAACGTGAGTTATGTCTTTCTCATGGCTTTGCATCCTTCTGACGCGTCCCCGAAGGTCAAGAACTCGAAAGAACCTGAACAGATCGGGCGATGGGGTTCCTTACAATACTGAAAGTCGTGGTAGCCCCGCCAGAGGATTAACGGCGCGTCTTGTTCAATGATCTGACCTCAATCTTCGGGACGCTCAACTGATGACCACTGTCGCCACAAAGTGCGAGACCAACAGCAGACTCGTGAATGTCGAGCAGACGAAGAGTGGAAAGGGTATTGTTACCGTCTTGTTCAATGATCTGACCTCAATCTTCGGGACGCTCAACTGATGACCACTGTCGCCACAAAGTGCGAGACCAACAGCAGACTCGTGAATGTCGAGCAGACGAAGAGTGGAAAGGGTATTGTTACCGTCTTGTTCAATGATCTGACCTCAATCTTCGGGACGCTCAACTGATGACCACTGTCGCCACAAAGTGCGAGACCAACAGCAGACTCGTGAATGTCGAGCAGACGAAGAGTGGAAAGGGTATTGTTACCGTCTTGTTCAATGATCTGACCTCAATCTTCGGGACGCTCAACTGATGACCACTGTCGCCACAAAGTGCGAGACCAACAGCAGACTCGTGAATGTCGAGCAGACGAAGAGTGGAAAGGGTATTGTTACCGTCTGCCAAGGATCAGCTGTCTCAGGTAGTCTTCACGGCTTTACTAGTACGTCTTGTACACCCTCGCTACGCCTCTCCGTCTTAAGCTCGATTTATCTATCTAGGCATCCTGAACAGCCCACCAGTTGCGACGACTGGCTCCATCCCTATCCGACTCTGTCTCTGTTAGTACGCTCAAGCCAATTCTCGATCTCAAAGTCAACCGCAGGACAGGCCACGACCGTCTTCAAAGCTATATTGTGACCTCGAATGATGTTCGACATCGACCCCCTGCAGCATCCGTGTTCAAGTTTGTATCGAACAAGAGACTCAACAGGTCATGCTTATACCTCCGGTTCAGAACAACGTCAATCTTCCCACCGTCCAGTTCACCGGACGCTCCCTCCATCTCTTCTGTTGCCCCCGAGTCCGGCTGCTCTCTAGCTGTCCTTGGAGCCCTCGTTCTCTGCACTCGAACAAGATCAGCTACGCAAGCTATTACAACGGGATGGTCGGGTTTCAGGGAGGAATGTTATTTTTACCATGATGATGTGGGGACTCGGGGAGTGTGGGGCGTGTCAGAGGCACGACCTGGAAGGACCTTCATCTCAAAGCTGGGCTCCAGTTTTGTCGTTGCACATGGCTCGAATATCACGGGCTACTGGATGGTAGGGTGATAGTGGGGACTCGAAGCAGCCTCCACGGTCTCACTCTCCCGCACGCTATTTTTTTGCACTTGGATGAGTAGAGCCCGGGCGATGATAACCTCGGTATCTCATGTTCACTATTACCGTACCTGTAGACAGGACGTGGAGGTATTACGTAGTAAACCAGACCTAGGAATACGAGACCATATTCATGAAATGACCCCTCTGGCTGATGGGAAGGTTACTACGACCTGATTCGGAACCAGGTGACATCCTTCAGTTGCGCCCACTTGGCCAAACAACCGTTACCGATAAAACTTTCCACGAGGCAGACCCGCATTTGTGAGGTATTTCCTCCCAATGTTTCTTCTAGTTCAATTCGAGTGCCCCGACCAAATTTTGTATAACTCACAAACTGTGTTCTGTTGGTCGTCGAATGGAGAGGTAACCAGGGGGTGGAGACTCCAAATCAGTTCTGCAAGTTTATCAAGGACACTCTCGACTAGAAAACGCAAGCACG